>CM062812.1:280378857-280629456 GCA_031772625.1 Pinus tabuliformis
GAGGACCCTGACACTTTCCTATTTGGAGTTTGTTGTTTTCTGCCAAACCTATGACTACACAAAATGATGAGCAGAAGTTGAAATTGTTTCCATCTACCCTCAAGGAGGTAGCATTGTGCTGGTTCATGGGTTTACCTAGAGATAGCATAACAACTTGGGCTCAGATGCAAAAGGCCTTTAACGACAAATATAGGGACTATTATAGGTCAAAGGAAACCAAGGATGAGATTTTCAGGATGACCATAGGCCATGATGAATCCCTAGAAGACTATGAAGAAAGATTCCACTCAGTTACAAAGGTCCAGGTGCACACTTGACCCTGAGTCACTGAAGCTGGTCTTGCTTAGAGGAGTGAGGGAGGATATCCTAGACACCTTACATATGTTATCAGGAGGAGATATCTACCAACTACCCTATGAGGACATCAAGATTGTCTTTAGAAACCATTCTAGGGTAGCCAAAAACAAGGGTAGAAGTAGTCAACCTATGGCCAGTACATCGTCCTCCAACTCATCCATCAAGGGTGAAATTGGAAATATGTTGGAGGACTTCAAAAGTGAGATGCTGCAAACCCTTTCCTTACAATTGGATACCATGAATATCAGAAGAAAGAAAGAGGAAGCAGAGAGAGCCCTGGCCATCTTCTATCCTAGGTGCACCAGAAGGCATCCTAGGAATGAATGCCCATTAAACTGTATTGAGATTTGCTCAGTCTGTGAAGAAAACCACTCCACAGACAAGTGCCCTTCCTTGCCTAGACTCAAAGTTGTATACCAAGGAGCTGAAGGGGTCACTGAGAAGCTTTGCTACATTAACCAAAGGAGACCTCCTGGGCCTAGACCATACCAGCAGGGTATGCAAGGATCATCCCATGCATATTACAGACCCAACCAAAACCCAGTTCCAAGAAGTTCGGGACCCCCTACCAATCCTTCCTGGTCTACACCTGCTCCTTGGTCCTATGCATCCCAATATCATTCCCAGCCACCCAACCAGTCATTTCAACCTTATAATCAACCACAACATCAGTGGAACACCCACCCCAGGGGTGGAGGCCCCAATTCAACAATGTTCTAGCTCTATTGCCTCCATCACCTACCCAACCACAACTCCTTCACTTTGCTCCACCTAGGCAACCCAAGATGCCTTCCCAACCAAATACAAACGCAAAAAATAGGTAGACCCAACAAACATACGGTGGAGAGACATCATACCAAACTTATGCTATTGAAATTCAGGAGATCAACCTGAGATCTGGGAGAATTCTCCTAGATAACCAACCTCCCTCTCCACATGAGGAGGTTGAGAAAAAAAGAGAGGAACACAACCTTAAAGCAAGTCCTCCCTTTCCTGAAAGATTAGCCCAACCACACCAACCTACCTAGAAGAAACTGAACTTCCGGGAGAATTGAAAAACCTATGTGTAAAGATTCCCCTTCTCTAGGCAATCAAGGATGTGCCTATTTACAATAAATTTATTAAGGAGAAGTGCTTTAAGCATCCAGGAAGAAGAAAAAGGGATGTCCCTACCATTAATGTCATTGAGTAGTTATCTGACTTAATGCTGGGGCAGGTAATATGTCCAAAATAATTAGACCCTGGAAGCCCTATAGTCAATGTCCACATCAATGGCACCATTGTCCCACACACTTTGATTGATCTTGGGGCTGCCCTTAATGTGATGATTAAGGACACCATGCTCAAGCTTAACCTCCAAAGGTCATTAAGGAAGACCACGACAGTGCTGCAACTTGCAGATTGTTCCATAGTCACCCCTGAGGGAATTGTGGAGGATGTGATGGTCTCCATTGATTCTTGGGAGTACCCAGTAGATTTCCTAGTTCTTCAGCCTAAGGCTAAGCTAACTGGTTACCCTCTCATCCTTGGGGGGTCATGGTTGGTGACAGTTGATGCCTACATTAGTTGTAGAGCTAGGAATATGACCATTAAGAATAGGCATATGTCCAAACAATTAGTCCTATACCCTCCTTCTCAACCCTCCCTAGAACATGACTTACCTTTATGGTTGGAGAAGGAGGAAGAATATGAGCTCTATTCTGTAGAAATTTATACTTTGGAAGCCATCATAGGAGGAGGACAGCAAGATGAGGATGATTTAATTGAACACCTGCTCCAAAGTCCAACTCCTAGTCCATTATCACTAGAAGAAGAAGAAAAGGAAACACTGAACAGTCATCAAAGTGACTTATGCTTGGCCGATTCCAACCGAATCTGAGTCAAAACCATATAATTTGGCCCAGAGAAAACCTATCCATCTCTCTCTACTTCAGAGGAGGAACAACTATGCAACTTGTTGAGGGAGAACCTAGAATCCTTTTCTTGGAACTACAAGGAAATGAAGGGAGTACACCCCTTGGTGTGTACTCACCACATATACATCAAGGAAGGTTGCAAGCCAATTAGACAACCACAAAGGATAATGAATCCAACCCTAAAAGACATAGTCAAGGAAGAACTGCAGAAATTGTTAGATGCAGGGTTCATTTACCCTATCTTTGACAGTGAGTGGGTCTCTCCTTTGGTGTTAGTTCCCAAGAAGAATGGGAAGTGGAGGATTTTTTTTTATTATACGGAATTGAACAAGGCCACAAAGAAGGATCACTTTCCCTTACCCTTCATTGACCAAGTGTTAGATGGCCTGGAAGGGAAGAAGTTCTTTTCTTTCCTAGATGGATTCAGTGGGTACAACCAGTTCCAAATCTACCAGAAGACCAGGATAAGACCACTTTCATGTTGGAAATAATACTGAGAGGGGGGGGGTGAATCAGTATTATCACATCAATAAAACTTTTTCATTTCCATATTCAGATTCATATATGCTACTTCCACAACTTCTTATGATTCAGTTAGTTGATCCTTAATGAGTGCATTAGAACATTATCAACCATATTAATAGTAAACAGGTGCAGTAAAATAGAACAGATCATCACACATAAGCCACACACATGAACACCATGATATAAGGTGGAAACCCAATGTGGGAGAAAACCACCTGCTGCAATATGTCTCTATCTTCTTTTAATAAGAAACTCCTTTTACAATGATTTTGTACTAGTGCAGTCCTTTACCAGTACGCAGGCTACAACCTGCAGAGAGCTACAACTCTCTCTTTCGTTTTCCAGTCTCTCCTGGAAGGGAGCTACAACCCCCTACTTCTTTTCTTTCAAGGACCACTTTTCATAAATTTTCAAACTGGATCCAAGAACCTCAAAAACCATCAACTACACTTGCATCACCAATCTCTGATTTCATCAAAGCCAACCCACATACAGATCTGCAAATATTTCCTTATAACTTTGCAGTTGTTACATCAGACATACCCAGATCATAACATGTGTAAAATAAAACATGCATCAATAATTCAGACCCAGATTATTAGATTTATAGATCAAGCATATGCCACATATCACAGATCAAAATCATATAGAGATACCACTATTCCAGCCTTAAGATTTTGACCCATCAATAGAACTTATCCTTCTCCTTACCCTCAGGTTCCTTCTTCATTCAGATCCATATCTGCACCAAAACCCAATCACAATATTCCAGATCTAGCACTTTATCAGATATTCGATAATTCAGAAGATGCTTTGCCAAATGATCTCCTTCCTCTTTTATAGTCTTAGGCCTTTCACAATACCACGGGCCAAAACCATAGGATCAAAAACTGTTGGACTGAAACCAACCATGAAAGTGCGTGAGATCAACACTTTTGGATGCAATACCACGGGCCAAAACCATAGGATCAAAAACTGTCGGACTAATACCATGAACCAACCATGAAAGTGCGTGAGATCAACACTTTTGACGAGGTACCATGGTCCAAAACCATAGGTTCAAATACCAAGGACTAACTACCATGGACCAAAGGTAAGTTCTCCAACATATACGCGCTTTTCCTCATAGGTTCAAATACCAAGGACTAACTACCATGGACCAAAGGTAAGTTGTCCAACATATACGCGCTTTTCCTCATAGGTTCAAATACCAAGGACTAACTACCATGGACCAAAGGTAAGTTCTCCAACATATACACGCTTTTCCTCATAGGTTCAAATACCAAGGACTAACTACCATGGACCAAAGGTAAGTTCTCCAACATGAAAGTGCGTGAACTTTTTCTCTACATGAAATAAACTTTTCTCTGCATAAAAGTGCATGAACTTTTCTCTACATGAAATAAACTTTTCTCTGCATAAAAGTGCGTGAACTTTTCTCTACATGAAATAAACTTTTCTCTGCATAAAAGTGCGTGAACTTTTCTCTACATGAAATAAACTTTTCTCTGCATATAAGTGCGTGAACTTTTCTCTACACTATAATTTATTATCTGAGATGAGTGGGTTGCCATCAAGTACAACATATGTATCATAATGCCAACAATCTCCCCCTTTGGACTTGATGGCAACAACAACCAATCACTCTCCCCCTTTGACATCAAGGGCAAAGGGTTATGCTCCCCCTGACTATAAACCAGATCTGCAAAGAAGAACCATAATCCATGACCATGAAAGAGATAGAGACGTATTGCAGCAATATTCAGACCAGCATCCATGATCTCCTTCTGTACTTCCTCCATAATGCCAACAATGCATGATATGCTCCCCCTGAACCTGTGCCATTCGATCTTTGACCAATCCGCAACCCAGCACATGTACGCATATACTTCAGATGAACCTTGCGTACAACCAACAATCAGAAGAGATTCAACAACAAGATGATGCATCAACAACCCCCAGCTTTTGCCTGAGGTATTCAAAGGTCTCCCTAGGCAATGGTTTGGTGAGTATATCAGCAACCTGTTCCTTAGAAGGAACATACTCCAACTTGACCTTTTGTTCAAGCACTTGTTCCGGAGAAAGTGATACTTGATTGGTATGTGCTTGGTTTTTGAATGCATGACTGGGTTCTTTGAAATGCTGATTGCACTTGTATTATCACATAAAATGGAGATGGGTGGTGTACAAGTGATTTGAAAATCCTGCAAGGTCTGCATCATCCAAAGGAGTTGAGTGCAGCAAGATGCAGCAGCAACATATTCTGCTTCAGCTGTAGACAAGGCAATCGAACTCTGTTTCTTGCTGAACCAAGATACCAATCTGGAGCCCATAAAGAATGCACCACCACTTGTGCTCTTCCTGTCATCCACGCTTCCTGCCCAATCTGCATCTGTATAAGCATGAAGTGTGAGATCTGTATCTCTAGGATACCATAAGCCATAATTTTGAGTCCCTTGAAGATATTTAAAGATTCTCTTCACTGCCTGAAGATGAGTTTCCTTCGGATTTGCTTGAAATCTTCCAACTATTCCCACTGCATGCATGATGTCTGGTCGGGTACCTGTCAAATAAAGTAGACTTCCAATCATAGATCTATAGGTTGGTTGATGCACTGCTGCTGATTCATCATTTGCACTGAGACTACATCCTGTGACCATGGGTGTACATACTGGTTTTGCATCTTCCATGCCATATTTCTTCAAAATCTGCTTGAGATACTTGGTTTGAGACAAAAAGATTCCTCCTTCCTTTTGTTGGATTTGCAAACCAAGAAAATATGTCAGTTCTCCTAGCAAGGACATTTCGAATTCTTTCTGCATCACCAAGGCAAAGCTTTGACTCATAGCTTCTTCATTGCTGCCAAAGATAATGTCATCTACATACACAACAAGTATTAGCAATTTGTCATTTTCAACTTTTATATAAAGATTGCTGTCTGCTGATCCTTTTGAAAAACCTTGTTGATGAAGATATTTGTCCAAACGATAGTACCAAGCCCTTGGAGCTTGTTTGAGACCATAGAGAGCCTTTTTCAATCTGCATACAAGATTTGGATCATTTCCAAGAATGAAACCATCTGGCTGCTCAATGTATACTTCTTCTTCCAAGTCTCCATTCAGAAAGGCTGATTTCACGTCCATTTGAAATACTTTGAAGTTTTGAAAGCTTGAGAGAGCAAGGAACATTCGGATGGCCTCAAGTCTTGCAACAGGAGCAAAGGTTTCTTCAAAATCTATTCCTTCTTGCTGCGCATACCCTTTACAAACAAGTCTGGCCTTGTTTCTAATTACTTCTCCATTTTCATTCAATTTATTTTTGAAGACCCATTTTGTCCCTATAACATTCTTATCCTTTGGTCTAGGAACCAGCTCCCAAGTGTTGTTCTTTTCGATCTGCTCAAGTTCTTCATCCATTGCTTTGACCCAACATTCATCTTTGCATGCCTCTTTCACATTTTGTGGTTCAGTGGAAAAGAGTAATGCCAAATAGCTTGAAGCTTCTGCAATTGTTCTTCTTGTTTGTACACCTGCTTCTTTCTGTCCCAAAATCTGAGATTCTGGATGATTCTTCTGAACATATCTGGATGGAGTCTTCTCTTCTATACTTATCTGCTCCTCTGGTTCTTCTTGAGGTTCTTCTTCTTCATCATTCTGTCTTTGAGGATGGCCTTCATCTTCTTCGATATCTTCATGATTTACTTGCCTAGGAATGTATCCCTTCTCATCAACCACTACATCAATGCTGTCAATAATTCTTCCAAGTCTTTTATTGTAGCACTTGTATGCTTTGCTGTGTGGAGAATAACCAAGAAGAATGCCTTCATCTGCTCTAGGTTCAAGTTTACCAAGTTGCTCATCAGTATTTTTAATATAGCATTTGCTCCCAAAGATTTTGAAGTGCTTTACCGAAGGAGTCTCACCATACCAGAGCTCATGGGGGGTTTGAGTGCTGTTCACCCGGACATTTGTTTTGTTGAGAATAATAACCGCAGCATGTGCTGCTTCACCCCAGAAAGTTGCGGGAGTTCCAGACTCATCAAGCATAGCACGAGCCATTTGTTGGATAGTTCTGTTCATTCTTTCCACCACTCCATTTTGCTGAGGAGTTCTAGCTGTAGAGAATTCTCTTCTTATCCCATGTTCTTCACAGAAATCGAAAAATTCATTTGAGGTAAATTCCCCACCTCTGTCGGATCTAAGGCACTTAATTTTGTATCCTGATTCATTTTCAACCAAGGCTTTAAAGGATTTGAATTTTTCGAATGCTTCATCTTTGTGCTTCATAAGTCCTAACCAAACAAACCTGGAGAAATCGTCAATGAATAATATCAAGTATTCTTCTCCTCGAGGTGTCCTTTTCCAGAATGGACCACATGTATCTGTATGTACTAGCTCAAGAGGCATGCTAGCTGATCCTTCCTTCTCTGGAAAGTTAGTTCTGGTTTGCTTTCCAAACTGACATGATTTGCATATGGTGTTGTCTGGAACTTTGATATCTGGAAGACCACGAACTGCCTGATATTTGCATGCTTTCCTTATTTGTGAAAAGCTTAGATGCCCCAATCTCCAGTGCCATAACCAGTGCTCATCATCCTTGCTCAGATAGCATTGTTGTTGTCCTTCTTCAAATATGTATAGATTATTTGGAGTTCTTTTACCTTTGATCACTGTTTTACCTGTATCAAGATCGCGAACAAGACATCCATTTGATCTGAATATCACCTCGGTTCTTTGATCACACATCTGGCTGACACTTAGAATATTATGCTTCAATCCATCAACATACAAAACATTTCCAGCTTTAACCTTTTCTTTTAACTGAGCAGTGCCTTTTCCTTTTATAGTTGCAGGAGTATCATTTCCAAAAGAAACTTTCTTTCCTTTTTCTAGAGCAGAATATGATTCAAGTTTTTCTTTATCACCTGTCATATGCTTCGAACATCCACTGTCAATGTACCATAGATTTTCCTGTCCCTCTGCATAAAATGCTATCCCACATCTTTCTGTTTGTGGTTCCTTTATTCTCCATGTTTTGGTGCTTGAGGCTTGTTCCTTTGTCTGCTGAAACCTGCTTCTGCATTCAGAATCTTCATGACCAAAGTTATTGCAAATAGAACATTCAACTTCATTTTCAAGAACCAAAAAGTTGTTATAGGTCCTTTTTGTAATCCCGGTCATACTTCTTTGTTTTTGAGCTTCTCTAGTCATGATCGTTTTATATGCAACACATTGAGCTGCTTTGTGACCAAAGTTATGGCAAGAAAAGCATTGTCCATTGAAGAAATTTCTGCGGTTATCAAATCTTCCGGCCAAACGATTGTAATTTCTATTGTCATTCATTCTTGAAACAAATTGAGAGGATTTTACCTGTGGCTGGTTGTAGCTTTTGTTCATCCTTGAGACAGATTGCCCCTGATTTGCCTGATAGTCTTTGTTTGTAATTGGTCCCTGCTTTACCTGGTGATCTCCATTGTGCTTTTGCTCATTCCTTCTTGCTGCATCAAGATAACTCTTTGAGGTGGATGCTTGAGAAGTTTCTCCATTATAGCCCAGACCTGTCTTGTTTAGAGGAGAACGCTGTACATTGATGATCTCATCCAGAGTTTCAGATCCTTTGACAAACTTAAGATTAATAGCCTTTGTTTTCTCAATCTCTTTTCTAAGACCAACAATTTCACCTTCTAACTTTTCAAGATATTTTTCTTTTTCATCAATTTGAAGTTGTAGAGTATCAATGATCCTATTCTTTTCTTCTATACATGTCTTAAGTCTAGAAATTTCTTCACAAAAGCTATCCACATCTATAGCATCCATGTAATCATCATCTTCAAATGCCATTAAGAGTTTATAGTCATTACCTCGTTCATCTTCATCACTATTTGATAGACCATCACTATCTTCATGAGTGTAGTAGCTTTTCTTATTTGCAATCTGTTTCTTGTTCCATCTAGCAGGTTCCTTTCCTTTATCCTTATGAGGACATTTCGCAGCATAATGACCTACTCTTCCACAAGCAAAGCATTTAAAAGGTAACTTACCTCTGAACCTTCCAGTACCCCTTTGAAGATTTCTGACAAAATTTGATTCTTCTTCTTCTTCTTCTGGCACGTGACTTGCTTCATAATAGTCTCCTTTGCCTGAAGCCTTGAAAGCAGCTTCTCTTCTGTCTGATGGACCTCCCTTTCTCATTTCATAAGCAGTTAGAATTCCGTGTAGTTGAGACATAGTAAGAATTCGTAGATTTTCCTTTTCTTCTATTGCAGACACCTTAGATTCAAACTTGGGGGACAATGATCTTAGAACTTTTTCAACCACAATAGCCTCTTTTATTTCTTCACCCAAGTTTTTCATGCAATTAACAATTTCATCTACCCGAAGGAAATAGTTAGCCACACTTTCATCATTATACATTCTGAGATTCTCATACTGAATCCTGAGGGTTTGAAGTTTAGCACGCTTTACCTGTTCATCTCCTTCGTAGCTCAAGACAATCTTGTCCCATATTTCTTTTGCGGATTTATATTGCATAACCTTCACGAATTCTGTTTGAGATAGGCATCCCAGCAGAGTATTGACTGCTTTAGCATTTGTTTCATATTTCTTCTTTTCGGCCGTATCTGTAGGAGTAGCTGAAGGAAAAGTGTAGCCTGTATCTATGATATCCCAAACTTCTGTACCAAGAGATTGAAGATAGGCAGTAACTCTTACCTTCCAATAATTGAAGTTTGTCCCATCAAAAATTGGTGGCCTGATTGATGCTTCCCTCTCGTAGTTGCTCATGATGTTAGATCTTCCTTCAAGCGATCAAGCTTCTTCAGAAGGACCTGCTCTGATACCAATTGTTGGAAATAATACTGAGAGGGGGGGGGGGTGAATCAGTATTATCACATCAATAAAACTTTTTCATTTCCATATTCAGATTCATATATGCTACTTCCACAACTTCTTATGATTCAGTTAGTTGATCCTTAATGAGTGCATTAGAACATTATCAACCATATTAACAGTAAACAGGTGCAGTAAAATAGAACAGATCATCACACATAAGCCACACACATGAACACCATGATATAAGGTGGAAACCCAATGTGGGAGAAAACCACCTGCTGCAATATGTCTCTATCTTCTTTTAATAAGAAACTCCTTTTACAATGATTTTGTACTGGTGCAGTCCTTTACCAGTACGCAGGCTACAACCTGCAGAGAGCTACAACTCTCTCTTTCATTTTCCAGTCTCTCCTGGAAGGGAGCTACAACCCCCTACTTCTTTTCTTTCAAGGACCACTTTTCATAAATTTTCAAACTGGATCCAAGAACATCAAAAACCCATCAACTACACTTGCATCATCAATCTCTGATTTCACCAAAGCCAACCTGCATACAGATCTGCAAATATTTCCTTATAACTTTGCAGTTGTTACATCAGACATACCCAGATCATAACATGTGTAAAATAAAACATGCA
The DNA here is from genome assembly GCA_031772625.1 of Pinus tabuliformis. Classification (NCBI taxonomy): domain Eukaryota; kingdom Viridiplantae; phylum Streptophyta; class Pinopsida; order Pinales; family Pinaceae; genus Pinus; species Pinus tabuliformis. The sequence continues at coordinate 280,389,123 of CM062812.1, forward strand.
TCAATAATTCAGACCCAGATTATTAGATTTATAGATCAAGCGTATGCCACATATCACAGATCAAAATCATATAGAGATACCACTATTCCAGCCTTAAGATTTTGACCCATCAATAGAACTTATCCTTCTCCTTACGCTCAGGTTCCTTCTTCATTCAGATCCAGATCTGCACCAAAACCCAATCACAATATTCCAGATCTAGCACTTTATCAGATATTCGATAATTCAGAAGATGCTTTGCCAAATGATCTCCTTCCTCTTTTATAGTCTTAGGCCTTTCACAATACCACGGGCCAAAACCATAGGATCAAAAACTGTTGGACTAATACCATGAACCAACCATGAAAGTGCGTGAGATCAACACTTTTGGATGCAATACCACGGGCCAAAACCATAGGATCAAAAACTGTCGAACTAATACCATGAACCAACCATGAAAGTGCGTGAGATCAACACTTTTGACGAGGTACCATGGTCCAAAACCATAGGTTCAAATACCAAGGACTAACTACCATGGACCAAAGGTAAGTTCTCCAACATATACGCGCTTTTCCTCATAGGTTCAAATACCAAGGACTAACTACCATGGACCAAAGGTAAGTTCTCCAACATATACGCGCTTTTCCTCATAGGTTCAAATACCAAGGACTAACTACCATGGACCAAAGGTAAGTTCTCCAACATATACGCGCTTTTCCTCATAGGTTCAAATACCAAGGACTAACTACCATGGACCAAAGGTAAGTTCTCCAACATGAAAGTGCGTGAACTTTTTCTCTACATGAAATAAACTTTTCTCTGCATAAAAGTGCGTGAACTTTTCTCTACATGAAATAAAATTTTCTCTGCATAAAAGTGCGTGAACGTTTCTCTACATGAAATAAACTTTTCTCTGCATAAAAGTGCATGAACTTTTCTCTACATGAAATAAACTTTTCTCTGCATATAAGTGCGTGAACTTTTCTCTACACTATAATTTATTATCTGAGATGAGTGGGTTGCCATCAAGTACAACATATGTATCATAATGCCAACATTTCACCTGTCCTTGGGGTACTTTCACCTATAGGGTCCTTCCTTTTGACCTGTGCAATGCTCCTGCCACTTTCCGGAGAGCAGTCCTTATTTTTGCTGAATTAGTTCATGACGCTGTGAAGATCTACATGGATGATTTTACACCTTATGGTTGTGATTTCCAAGAGGCCTTGACTAACCTAGGAAAATTATTACATAAATGCATTGAGATGAACCTGTCACTCAGTCCAGAAAAATGTGAATTCTTGATGACCGAAGGGACTGTGCTAGGTAATTCCATATCTCAGCAAGGACTACAGGTGGACCAAAACAAGGTAGCCATCATTCAAAGGGTCCCTCCTCCACAAAAGCATAGAGATGTTAGGAGTTTCTTAGGGCTAGATGGATATTACAGAAGATTCATAAAAGACTTCAGCAAGCTAGCCTCTCCTTTGTTTGGATTATTGGCCAAAGATTCTGAATTTATATGGTCAAAGAGCTGTCAAGAGGCCTTGGACATTTTAAAGGATAAGGTAACCACTGCACCAATCCTTAGAGGCCCAAACTGGGCCCTCCCCTTTTCACATTCATGCTAATGCCTCACATAAAGCCATAGAAGCAACCTTAGGATAGGTAGAAGAGAAATTGCCTTATGCCATCTATTTTATTAGTAAGAACCTATCAAAGGCCGAGTTAAACTATACTGTGACAGAAAAAGAACTCCTGGCTGTTGTGCATTCATTGAACAAGTTTAGGCATTACATTACAGGCTATCAGACATTTGTGCATACTGATCATGCTGCAATTAAATATTTAATGAACAAACGAGATGTAAATGCTAGAATCAAGGATTGTTACTCTTATTGCAGCGATTTGATTTAACTATTTTTGATAGGCCTGATAAAGAAAATGTTGTTGTTGACTTTCTGTCTAGAATGAATCTACCCGCAGGTGAAGAAGGAATGGTGGATGATCAATTCCCAGATGATAATTTGTTTGCTATTTCAGTGCTCTCCCCATGGTTTGCTGATATAGCAAACTATCTGGTGTCAACATAGTTCCCACCAAACTTGCCCTCCAGAGAGAAGAGCAAGATAATCAGGAAGAGTACCCCCTTTAGTTGGATTGGGGAAAATCTATTCAAACTTGACCCAGATCAAATCTTGAGAAGATGTGTAAGGGAAGAGGAGGTCTTTGACATCCTTCTGACCTGTCATGATGGGCCTTGTGGAGGCCACTTTGCAGCAAAAAGGACATCATTCAAAGTGCTGCAAGCAGGCTATTATTGGCCTACTCTTCATCAGGATGTGAAGAAGTATGTTAGTCAGTGTGATCGATGCCAGAGTATGGGAAAGCTTACTCCAAGGGATGAAATTCCCCTACAGCCTCAAGTGACTTTGAAGCCATTTGACAAGTAGGGCATTGACTTCATTGGGACTATCAACCCTCCTTCCAAGCAAAAACAACACATCATTGTGTGCACCGATTACTTGACTAAGTGGGCAAAAACAAAAGCAATCAAGGTAGAAATAGAAGAAAAGGTGGCTGAGTTCCTAAGGGAGAACATATTCTACAAATTTGGGTACCCTAGAGAACTAGTCACAGACCAAGGCAGCCAGTTCACCTCCAGCATGATCGAAGAACTGCTCAAGCATCACAAGATCAAACATAGGACCTCCACTCCTTATCATCCACAAGCTAATGGGCAAGTGGAGGTGACAAACAAAGCATTGGAGAACATCCTGACCAAGGTAGTGAACAACAACAGAAAGGACTGGGCTGAGAGACTAGTTGAGGCCACCTGGGCCTATAATACAACATGGAAGACCACCACTGGATTCACACCCTATGAGTTGGTCTATGGAAAAAAGGCTTTGTTGTCCATTGAATTTGAATATAACACATTGAGTATGGCAGCCCAACTAGATCTAGATCTCAGTCATGCACAAAAGGAAAGGTTGTTCCATTTGAATGCCCTAGATGAATTCAGGATGCAAGCCCTACTTCATACAGAGATAGTTCAACTTCAGAGGAAGATCTGGCATGACGAGCACATTAAGGAGAAGTTGTTTCAAGAAGGAGACTGGGCCTTATTATATGATTCAAGGTACAAAGACTTCAAGGGGAAGCTAAGAACAAGATGGCTTGGACAATATGTGGTGGAAAGATGCCATGACAATGGTTAAGTGTGAATTAGGAATATAGATGAAGAAGCCATTCCATTGCTAGTTAATGGACACAGATTGAAATTATACAAGAGGCCTTCATCTAAACAAGAGTTCATTGACAACATCAATAATATAGTGATGATGGTGGAGCAAGTTTCAACTCCTCCCTCATCAGGTCACTGAAAAAAGAAAGAAAAAACAGAATAAGGATTCAGGTGAAAACCTCCATGAGGTGCCTCAGTCCCATTTTTTGGTTGAAAACCTCCATGAGGCGGCCCAAGGATGAGAAAAAAGAAAGAAAAAGAAGATCCCTGGGTGAAAACCTTCCTTGAGGTGCCTAGGGAAGATACCTAGGGTGAAAACCTCTCTGAGGCAGCCTAGGTGTTTTTCAAAAAATATAATAATAAAAGAAAAAGAAAAAAAACATAATTGTTGTTTGTAGGAGGATGAGAAAGACAATTAACGAGCAAGGAGAAGATCCAAAGGGGGCCCTGCCTCACATATGTTCATCTCCCCCACTCCTTACGATGCATCCTTCATAAATTCCATTGTATTTTCACTTCACTACTTCAATTCAGGAGAAGATTATGTTTTCCACAACATCACCTCATCCATTACCATCATCCCTACCTTCACACACACTCCTACTCCCTCTGTATAGCAGACAACAAAAGAGGTAGAAATATGACCATACAACAGTAGTAGCATCAGATCTGCCATCAAGAAACCATCAATAGATAACAGAGGAGGAAGAAGAATGACCATCAGCAGCACCTCTGATCTTTGACACTTGCAACGTGGCATTAAGGCCACAGGTAAGTATCCTACTCACTCACTCATCTGCATCATTTGATCAAATGTTGTAAAGGTTAAGAGGTAGTTAGTTTGTGAGTAAAAAGGTTGCCAATTTCCCCTAAAAAGGCTATGCCCTCCAAAACCTTAGGATCCTTATAACATGGACAGTCTTAAATGACTTACCAGCAGAGGATGACATCAAAACCTTCATCTATGGTGTTAGTCCTTCTGTCAGTAAGGAGGAGACAAAACAAGAAACAACAGATACAGAGCTAGATGGGGATGACATGGACAAAGAAGACACTAATACAAAAGAACATGATGCTAAAACAAAAGAGGAAGAAGGCATTAAACCAAAGAAGAACAAGCAGTAAGAAACAAAAGAGCTAAGTGGCCTTAGGGATAGAGAAGCAGCTGAACAATCAAATATTGTGGCCCTACTCAACACTCATAATCTAATTGCAAATAGTCCTCAGATGACACTCAAATACCTTTGCTGCCCTAGGGCAAGCAAGTACACATTTTTAGGATATGTTTAGGCTGATAAGAAATGATATATTAGCAGGCATGTATATTATCATGCCTGAAGGTTAGGGCCCAACCGTAGTAGCCAAAGCTCCACTTTATTGTATTTTTAAGTAGCATAGCTTCCTGCTTTTTGTTCATTTGCTTAATCAGATGCATTCTCATTTCAGTAGTAGTATAGATTCATGTTTTCTGTTCATTTACTCAAGAAATTCATTTCCATTGCAACAATAGCCTAGATGCATGGTTTGATTGTTCATTTGGTTAAATAGATGCATTTTCACTACAGTGGTTCAGCACAAATTCATGGCTTTCCTGCTTATTGACTTAAGTAGTTTCCTGTTTTCTGTTCATTTGCTTGACTAGTTGTAGTTTCATTACAATGGTGCATAACAGATTAGTTGTGTTTCAGTTTGTTCCATTCATGCTTTCATCTAAGAAGTAGGTTGGAAAAGAAAAAGATCCACAAGGTTGTTCACAAGCGTCTCGGCCTCACCTCCTCCCTCTGGGACTATGGTGTGAGGAATAAACCCTGCAGTGACCCCAAAACACAGGGTTTTGATTTTCATGGAGTTTTATCATTTAATACAGTCAGTGAAGTCATTTCAAAGTGCTCTTCCCCTTTAATGGTCATCACCTTGTTCGCTCTCCTTCTACCTCTCAGGCCTCACTCACATTCTCATGTCTTTCTCTTTTAGCTTGAAACGCTCAGCAAGAGCCGTTAATTCATGTTCAAACAATTTTTAACCATCGATCACCTTTCACTCACAAAACCCACCAATCGTTGCCCAATCCACTTTTCGCATTTGACTTTTATCCTTTTAAACCCCACTGTCGATCTGCCTTGTCAAATCTGATGGTTATCTCACACCCGCTCACCAACCTGCTCGGTCACCTCTCCACAGTAGATCTGCTTTGCTAGATCCGACGGCCTTTGCGCTATATCGCGTGGATTTCTATCCGAATGTTATCAGGCTGAGAGCATGCGAGATGGGCAGTTTCCCCATGCTACGTGTCAGCTAGGGAGGCTAATCGCGTGAATTTTCAAAATACCATTTACGTCTTTGAGGCGTGTGAGATACAACTTACCGCCCTCCAAACCCACTCCTCATTTCCACACGTTTCCTTTCACTCTCCAACCTCCACCATCGATCTTCCCTGCTAGATTTGACAACTGTCGCCTCACCCGATCTCTTTATCACCTTGAACTCTCCACCATCAATCTGTCTCTTGATCTGATCGCTGATGCTTCACCCGATCACCAACTGGCTTGGCCAATCTCCGCTATTCGTCTGTTGATCGCCTCCGCGATATAATCCTAGTCGTCCATCCTATTAGTCCACCATGTCTGCCCATTTGCCTACATACCCTCCTACTGTCCAATCTCAACCATTCATTTACCCTTCACCCACCTGATCCAATGGTCCTCATGTGTTGTTGCTCATTACATCCTCTTTTCACCATTTTTCCCTCTGGCCGCTTCTTCCGCTTATACACAGACTTAGCCTAATTCCATTTTTAACCCCTTAGTCTAGTTTTGCTGCTTTACTCCTGTAACTTAGATAGTTAGCATTAGATTAGTGTTGCTTAGAAATTCTACTTAGTCTAGTTGTTTTCATAATTAATTAGGTTATGGTGATTTAGGTTTGCATGTTGTTTTCTTCATTTCTGTAGTAGAATAGCTCTCCCCTAGAGTAGGTTTGCTCTCCTTCCATCAAAATCAAGTGTCTTCTGACCCTATAGATGTCTGGCTTGGAACCCATGGGGTCTCTTGCCAGATGAGCAGTGACAACAGGAAGTAGCTTCACTTCTACTTGTGTATATAACACAGTCACCTCCAAGTTTGTACGAACCCTGGGTTGATAAGTAAAGCTGGTAGCCCTGGGAGTTGCAACATTCTTGCTGCAATACCTAGGCTCATAAATAATACTTTGCAATGGAAATAGACATGAAACTTATCTTGTGAGGTACATTTTGATTTCATTCTTTGGAATGCATACCAAGCGCAGATCCCATTTAGTAGATAATATGACATATAAAATTTTGGTTCTTGTTTTCCTTGCAAAGTTGTTTTGGCCTACCCAACATGACATTGCAATTCATAAGAAAGCATGTCTACCTAGTTGAAGATCCTACCTCTTGTGACAACCAAGTTGAGTAGGAAGATCCAATTCTTTTCAAAGTCTTATGCATTTTTCCACCCATGTATCCTGCAACACATATGTATGAGGTATTGATAGACCTTTCTCAAAGTTCTGTTCAGGTATATTGTACTTAGTCTATGACAGAATCTAGCAGGCTCTTGGCACCAGGATTTGATGACCTCCTTAGTGTTGAGACTTTCCCATGTTGCATAGAACTGAGTGTTTGCATACTCCCTCATATTTAACATCTTATAATAGGAGTGCATTTCATGTCCATAGTAGGTGGAAATCTCATCACCAATTTCACTATGTAGGACCAAATTTGTATTATCCATATGTTATAGGATCCATTCAATGGCCTCCGCACAAGGCATCATCAGGAACTTGCATGAAATCTTGTCTATCTTGGACCGCTTAATGTTGACATAGATTTATTTGTCCTCCAAGTTATCAAGGAACTACTTCTGCATGAAAGTATCCTTAATGTTTTTCCATGAGACTTCAAAAAATTTGTTTATAAATCACTATGTATCTACAAGAATAGGAACTGTGGGCTTCACAACTTCCATTGCCTCCTCAGTACTTGCTTTTGAGACTTATTTTGAGATAACCTAACAGGTAGTGGGAGGCATCATTCCAATAGATGATGAAAGAGCAATGATACCTGTATCTGGAACACCTGCAAATGGAAGTGCACTCATGACAACAAAAATTAGCTTCAAGAAATTCCCGATCTAATACAAACAAATTATTTAGCAGATAGTGACAAAGGGAGATCAGATCTAGCCAAGAGCATAAGCCTATCAATGACGAGACAAGATGAATTAATCAACCACTAGAAGTGAAAATTGCATTAAGATAAGAGGAGGGTGCATGTCAGGACAACCATGGTTAGACATGGCCTAGTTGAGACTAAAGGATGTGTCAGGCACTCAAGGAGAGAAACTAGAAGGGTGCAGCGCACAAGCTCAAGGCACAAAGGAGGCTCATTGATAATTGTGAGTGCACTATATGCTCAAGGGAAGCCATTAAGGGTATAGGGCACAGGCTCATTGAACATGAGGTTGAGCTTGATGCTTGCCAGTGCATTGTGTTCTCAAATAGGTTAGTTAGGGCACAGGGCACACAAATAGTGAACAAGGAAGGCTGACTGATGCTTACCTATGCACTATGCACTCAAGAGAGAAAGGGCTTATTGTTGGGTGTAGTTTCCAAGAGTAAGGCGCTCTTGTTTCTCTGAAGTGTGCTTTGAGAGGAGAATTAGCCTTATGGGTGCATTTTTCCAAGGCAATGGGAACTTAACTTCAAAATGTGTGTTGCTGCTAGAGATGGATCAAAATATGCAAAGTAAAGACCAGCAACAAGATAGAATCACAATAATACTAAGAGGAATGGTCTACAAGTACGTATAGGCTCTGTTGCAATCATGAACAAATGTTGAAAGGTCATGGAATGCAAAGAGTCACAAGAAATTCCACGTGTGACAACAAGATGATACTTGTAACATGAAGAATGCATGAAAATTCCATTAAAGAAACTGAAATGGATTGAAATTCCAGCATGAAAACCAAAAGCAACAACAAAAATAACAAAAGGAACCAAGAAAAGAAACATGTAAAACTTACTTGTGGTCAAGATCAAAGAGAAGCTCCTTGATGCAAAGAAGTGCACTCAACCCAGAGTGAGAATGATTATGAGAATGAATGATTAGTTGGGCTAGTTATAGATATATTTCACATGCAAGGAAGGTCCATGCATGCCCCCCACTTGTTGATCAATGAGTTAGTTAATTAGTTAAAGTGGAGTGGCCTCCTATTTTCTAGGAGTGCGCTCACCATGCAACAAGGGAAAGCACATGCAAGAAGGAAAGAGGGCACATCTCTTGACAACAAGGAGTGTGATAGGCTAGAGGACACAGTCACTAAGCTGAAGGAGTGTGCTCCTCACTAAGAGTTAAGAGTGCACTCATTGTGAGTTAGGAATGCACTTTTACTTAAGGAAGGCATAGTTCCAACAGACAGTGGCCCTTTGTTATTGCTATGTTTGGAAAGTGCACTTTTCTTAGAGAAAAGTTTTGATTTATTGCTTTTTTGTGTGATGTGTTTTAGCTCCTAGAGACAACCCCCGGGTTGAGGAGAGGTCAGTACCTAGGACATCTTAGTATCTCTTGAAGATGACTCATTGTTGCTCAAGAGATGAATGGAAAAATGATTTTAAATCTGGTTCAATTACCTTTCATAGAGGTAGATTCAAACATACACATAGACAATATAGATCATCCCAAGAATAAATGTCCAAGTTTGGTGGCCTACACATAGTAAATGCAACTCAATTTTTTGTTGTAGTAAAGATGGGAAGAGGTAAAGTAAGGAAGGAATTCAACACAAAGGGTTGGACAGACCCAAAATCCTAAGTAATAAATCCCAACAGAATTATGGAAGAATAAGGAAATGAAATGAAAAAATTATGGAGTGCATTTTAAGGTTTCCAACTCAATACTTCATGGGTACATTATGCTATAGTTTAACATAGTAAATATGTAATCTCACAAGTATTGTCTACTAATATAACATAAGTAAATCGATGATTTATAAGTGAATCCAACAGCTACTACTTACACAATTTTTGAGGGAGAGAAACACATATGAAATGATATATAGAGTAAGAACACATACTACACATTATTATTCTTGGAATCACCAGACCTTCTTCATTAATCTTCAAAACTGGAGTCCATATCACAGGTTCAACACTGTTGAAATTTGTATAACAGTTACCACCTCATGAACAAGCAATTGAACAAAAACTTGGAACATATTTCTCTGCAAACAGAACTCGGAATCTCTGAACATACATAATTTCGACCCCTGAAAATAGAATTTTGAAACCTTTCTAATGATTTTCTTACATATTTTCTATAGGGCGAACCAAAGAAAAAAACTTACAAAATATCTTCAAATGATATCGTTTTCTGAATGACACAACTATCTAAGCATGTGAATGTCCTAATGATTACAAAACAGATATGATTCTCTTCTTGAAAATGCAAAAAATAACAAAATAACAAAACATGAGAAACGTGAGGTGTCGTGATTAACACCTAAAAATATCTCCATGATGATTCGTCTGATTTCCTTAAGCAAACTGAAGCTCTAATGTCTAGATCAGTGGTGAGATGATGATCTGACCATACTTCTATTACGATATTCCTCCACGATTACCGACCAGTTTTCTTGTCACTTTCTCCCTTTAACAAGTTGAAAATTCCCCTCTTGGAGCTGGTCATGATAAGTTCTGGTGGTGTAGAATCTGCCTTGTGACATATCTACTGAACCATCCATCCATTTATTTCTTCTTTGGTACACTATCAGAGTCCAATACATCTCTTAACACTTCCATGGTGCAATTTCTGAGCCGAGGCACATCGTAACTTTAATTAAAAGGACATTACAAAAATCCAAAGTTCTGATGCGTCAATCCCTCTTGTGCTTAGCTCCTTATTGTTCATATACCATAGAACCACCACCTATGACCACTGGTATCACACTTGTGGGGTTTACAGTATCAGAGCCTTCATCCATCGTAACTCTATTTGAAACAAATGTTATGAAATCATAACGTCTCGATGCTCTTAGCCCATTTGTTCTTAGTGCCCATCTTGTTTTACCTCCATGGGACCACTGCTTGAGACCACCGGTATAACACTTGAGTGCTACAATATTGGAGCCTTCCTTCATTGTAACATTCTATAGAAAAGTATTACAAATTCGTGGAGTTCCAATGACTTCACCCCCTTTTGAGTTTGGTCCCTTTACCATTTATCCCCTATAGGACTGGATGTTGTGATAGTAGGCTTAGCACTTCAGTACTAAAGCCTTCGGGCTCCTGTTGGGAGCCTATCTCCCTTTTTTATTCATGTTTTTCCATTGGTTCTTTTCAATTCTTGTGACCAATTGCCTCTTCCCATCAAAGCTCCTCGCATCAAAACTTCTTCAAATTGGAAATTAAAACAAAGTTATGATGTATCCCTCTTCTGATGAGTTCCATAGCACTTGGGTGCTCAGCCTTGGTCCACAAAATTAGTTCTTTGGGCCCTCGAAACCAAATGCCAACAACACATCAGAAGCCCCTCTCATCGGGACCTTTTCAAAAATGCAATTTCAAAGGGGTTCTGAAAACTCTGACCTCCGATATTCTACATAGCACTTGGGTGCTCCGCCTTTTCTATGCCCTTGGTCCTCTGAGTCCTCATGACCAAATTCCAAAAACATCGTAGCCCCTCCATCAGATCATAACTTTTTATAAATAATTTAAATAAGGGATTAGGAAATATCTTTCCTCCAAACTACCGACCTCTGAGATGTCATCGCGCTGAGGTTGTCATCTCCACATGGCACATCCTAAGTGGTGACATGTATCATCCAAATTTTCCCCATTAGGCCCCCAAAAATGTTGAAACCAACTACCACATGTCCACTGTACGTCCACGTCATAATAACATCACCATCCATGCCTTCTTCTCTGGGCCAATCACCAGCTACCATGTGTCTTCTTCGGAGGAGAGAGAAAAAAGCCCTCGAGTCCTCGGATTTTCAAGGATTTCCCTTGTATTTACTTTTCTTGGAAACCTCATGGTTATTTGAAGAATTTCAATTTCTAAAAAGTTATGAAACTTTGAGATATCAATATCATTCTGCTCTAAATTCTTCTCCTTCCTATATCGGTTCTCGAGATGTCAAGGCTATGATATTCCATTTCAGGTATGCTTTTAAAATAAACCATCAAGGTCTCCCCGTTCCTTCCTCTGATATTCTGCAATCCCAATACATTATTTGTTGGTCCTTTGATATCGGCTCCCAATATTTTGGCCTTCCCTCTTGGCATTTCAGCTCCCTTCTGGATTTCGGCTCTGAAATTTCAGTGCTCCCTTTGATTTCAACCTCTAATTTTTGGCCCTCTTTTATGGCTTTGGGACTTAGGCTCTCCCTTTTGGTTTTCCCTTTGGAACACCAAGATTGCACCCATCCTTCCCTGTACTAGGGATGAAAAATAGGGCCATTTGACATAACTATAATATGGTATGATAGGTGACAACATCGATTCCAATTGAGGACAATGCATTGAGAACCTACAAATTAGTGCCTTCTATCCATTGAGAATGGAGTAATTTTATTCAAATACATAAAAAAGAAAAAATAGAAACATTAATAACTTAAATCATTACTGGTATGTACAATGGCTCACCGGTATATATAGTGGGTGAAAATGGACCTCTTTAATGCTGGAAATAGAGCTTGAGAAACTACCCATTCACAGGCAGTTCAAGCACATCACCATCCAAATTTTCTAGTAGGAAAGTGCTATTTCACTTTGCTTTAGCTATCTTGAAAGGTCCAGACCACATAGCATCAAAATTCTCATGTTTTCCTTTGTCCTCTCTCCTAACATCCCATCTAAGCACCAAATCCCCTGGTTGTAAGGATCTATCCCTTGTCCTTTTTTCAAAAAGAGCCTTCATATTTTCCTGATATTTAATCAGATTTTGAGTTACCTCCCCCCTAATTTCTTGAAGTTCTACCAGCTAATTGATTCTCCTAGTTAGAGAATTTGGCTCTTCCTCAACATCCTATAGAATTTTAGCCACTGGCATGGCTAGTTGGACAGGGAAAATTGCATCCTTACCATATACCAATTTAAAAGGAGACTTCCCAGTTGACCTCTTGGTAGTAACTTTGTTGGTCCATAAAGAAAACTTCAGTTGTGAGTCCCAAATTTTTTGACTTTCTGATATGGTATTTTTCAAAATCCTCACAAGAATTTTGTTTGAATACTCATCCAATCCATTTACATGTGGATAGTAGGTAGTGGAGTGACCCACGATGATGTTATACTTCTGGAAGAAACTTAGAAACTTGGCATATTTAAAAACTTGAGCATTATCAGTGATAATTTTCCTTGGAAAATTGAATCTGGCCAGGATATTCTCCTCCATAAACTTAATAACCACTACATCGGTTGCATTTCTAGCTGGGACAACCTCCACCCATTTTTTTTAATAATCAATGGCTATAAGAATCCATTGTTTTGTTCGCTGGATGGTTAATGTATTTATCCTATGAAGTCTAGCCCCCACTTCCTAAAAGGGGGAGGGGTGATAAATTCTGCTTTTCAACAAAAATCTGACATTTTCTATAAGATCTGACATAAGCATGAAACTCACCAAACAAATTGGGCCAATAGAAACCTTCTCTAAGGATCTTATGGGTTTTGGCTATCTAGCTATAATGTCCTCCATTGACACAATTATGAAATTCATCGATTACCTATAAACCTCTTCTTCTACTAGGCCTAGAAGAAAAATCCCCACTAGGTCTTTTCGGTACAACCGACCATTTGAAATGAAAAACTTATGGGCTTGTTACCTTAATGCCCTATATTTCACTTTGTCAAAAGTCAATGGGCATTTCAGAAAAAGTAAATAATGGACCAAATATTTATACCGTTGTGAGACAAGGTACTTCATTTGGGTTTTTTGTATTGAGGTCTCAATATTATTTTGTTCATTTGATCTTCTGCCTTTTCCTTCCTTATCTATCAGCGAATTTATACCCAGAGCCTAGAAGTTAGTCTCATACAATATTTTAGCCAATCTCTTCCCCCTGATCAACTTCATGGGTTTGATCTCAGTTTCATATTCTTGGATTTTGGCAATCCACTTGCCCCTCTTACCTTCACTGCCTCCCTACATGAGAATGTATTTCACAGCGGTAGTTAGAAATATTTTATTATATTGGACTGGAAGACAAATTCAGAAGCCCTTCATGGTTTTTACCAAGGCATAATCTTGTTTCTCTATATATTATACTTCATCTCTGCATCTTACAACACTTGGCTAAAGAATGCAGTTGGTTGTTCTCATCCTTCATTATTTTTCTGAACTATAACAACTACCACCGTGTTAAGAGAGGAAAAAATGAAAATGAGGAATGGTCTCTGATAATCTGGGCTAGCTAAGACTAGGACTTCTACAAAAAAAAAATTTAATTATGGAGAATGATTCCCTAGCTTTTATATTCCACTTTAATTCGTTATCCTTCTTCAACATCTCAGTGATCTCTTTGACAATTTTAGCATAGTTTGATATGAATCTCCTTAAAATTTTGTTTTTCCCAAGAAAACCTAAATTTCCTTCGTATTTCTTGGTAATATTGTTAATAGATTTCACCCTTTTAGGATCAATTGTCACTCCATCCTTTAATACAATATGGCCCAAAAGCTTCCCTTCACTTAAAGAAAATTGTGATTTCTTAGGATTTAAGGACAGACCATACCTTCTACATTTTGCAAATGTGAGCTGCAAATGGTTGAGGTGCTCTTAATCTGACTCAAAGAAAAAAATTATGTCATCCAGGTATATTACTATGAATTTATCTCTCTTCAACAAATGTTATATTCATCACTCTCTAGAAAGTAGCTCCAACTTTTATGAGGCTAAAAGGCATTCTGGCATACATAAGCATTCCCCATGGTGTAGTAAAAAATATTTTATTCTGATCCTCGAGGTGTACTACGACTTGGTTATATCTAGAGAAACCATCCATCATGGACATTCGGGAATACCCTACCACTTTCTCTAGGATATGATCCATTAGGGAGAGGATAGTTATCTTTCAGTGAGGCCTTATTCAAATTTCTGAAATGTACGCACAACCTTATTTCTCCATTCTTCTTCCTAAGGGGAACCATATTTTCCACCTAATCAGATTACGATAACAACACAATTATCTTAGCATGTAACAATTTCTTCACCTCCTCTTCAATTGATGGGAGAAATAGAGGATTAATCTTCCTGAGCTTCTGCTTATATGGCTTCACCCCAGTTTTTAAAGGAATTTTGTGTTGTATGAAACCAGGATCAAAAGTATTCAAATCATCATATGACTAGGAAAACACATCCATGTACTCCTTAAAAAGGTCCAGGTACCTTTGTTTATATTCCCTAGGAACTCCTTTAGCTAATTTGATGATTCTTAGATCTCCTTTGGTGCCAATGTTACAATATTCTACATCTTCCTCAAGCTCTTGCTTAGTTGGCTTAGTAGCCACATCATTTGAGTTAAAAATCCTTTCCAATGGAACCAATCCTCTGGGGATGATATTCCCCTTTAGCTACAATATCTTGTGACCAACAATGGTTTCTTCCCAACCGGCCTGTTGTTCACATGTCATCTCCTCATCCTCTTGATCAATCACTGAGTTCGAGAGTTATCCAATGACCTACATGAAGTGCTTGATTTGTTCTTCATCTTCAAACACCTTCCAATACTTCACGTTATCTGGTACCTGAGCTCAAATTCATATCTGAGCAGGGGATTTTGGGGAGGTGCCTATACCTGACCTCGACTTCATATCTAAGCAAGGGATTTTCAGGAGGTTTAAAATTTCTAGCAGCAACAACCAAGGAGTCCACCATCCTATTATGCTCCCTGGGTAGAAACTAAATATTGAAAGCTAAGAAGAAGATTTCAATCAAATCCCATACCTCATTCTGGTAAGCCTTCAACCTTGGATGCTTGGTTTGACACTGATTTTTTATTTACTTCGCCACCATATCTAATTCCCCAAATATAGTTAAGCACCAAATGTTAAGGTTTTTAGCAGCTTGCAGCCCCAACATCAAAGCTTCATATTCTACAACTATTGACATTATGACTAATGTGTTTTCCTTGATGGAAACCTACGCGATGTGTTGCCTTTTGATGGAAACCTACTTGATGAAGATGTCAACAAGATGTGTCTACATGTGACAAAGAGTTTGGTCAAAGACATAGTAGTTCAAAGACAAAAGAATGATAAATATGGAGTTTGAAGAATTATACGTAGGTTTGGTGAAGCAAAGTCATGTACACACTCAGGTTTGGTGAATAAAAGTAGAGTATACGTGGGTTCTGTGAAGCAAATATGCATACACACGTGGGTATGAAGAAGGAAAGGTGCGTACAGTTTCTGCACCATGGTATTCTAAATACTAAGGATCTTTACCATGGTATTGACCTGTGGTATTGAGCCCAGCAACGGATATTTGATCCTGTCTAAGAATACCATCGACTTCAATATGGTATTGACCTGTGGTGTTGAATAAGGGATAATCTATATAAGGAGATAAAGATTAAAGTGGTAGAAGTGTGCAAGTGATGAATATTTTCATGAATAGTTAGATCTAAAGAAAGTGTGCATATAATGGGCTATTATTAATTTGTTTCATCTAAAACTAAGTATGCACCCAAAAATTGTATGATGAATCAAATCCAATAGATCTAGGATGCAAGTTTTGATAATGGGTTGATTTGATCAGTGATGATAGTGTCTTGATGTGTGATTTTTCTGTGTACACTGAGATCTGGGTATGTCTGAAGTTCTGTGATGTAGTGAAGGTTTGTGCTAGTAATTGCAAATATGTACACGGATTTGATATCCTGAAAGGAGCGTGCACACGCGGGTCTAACACAGGTAAGTCATGTATATATTCAGATCTATACACGAGTTTGATGCTAGAGAAGTGCGTATACACACATAAATGTTTTGAGAAAATAACATATATAAGCTAGGGTTTTGTTGAAAAATATGTCTGATCAGTCTAACCAGTATTGTTGTGTTTCTATTATTTGTCATTGAAGTCTTACTTGATGATATGGGCTTAAAAAGTGATGTTTTGATTAAGGTTTGATATTGAAGAATGATTAAGCTACTAGTTGTACTGTTCTATGATTATTTCATAATGATGCAGTGGATTTGTGTATGATTCAATGTTTATTTCAAAGTGACAGTGGTTTAGATTCAGGGTTCAATGTTTTGGGATCTATACATGAGTATGCTTCAAGGAATTTGCATATACACGCGGGTTTGTTATAGTAAAGTAGTGTATATATTCTGATAGTTTATTGATCAGGGCTTTTAGTTGATTCAATAAGCTGATGCAGTATTTGGATTCAATTATAGTACTTCTTTGGTTGTTTGAGGATAAGTTGATTAATTTGGGGATTCAGTTGATTCATTTAGTTCAGTGATTGGTTGGTTCAATGGTTGAGTTATAGTGATCAAATTTTTAGTTTTGATATTTGGTATTGTGCTTAAATGATGGTAGTGGGTCCAGTTTGAAAATTTGATGAAATGTGGCCTACAATTTTGATGTTTTATACCAAGTAGATCTAGTATGAAAATTTTATAAACATGGTCCATGGAGGTGTTGAGGGTTGGAGCCTTCAATGAGGGAGTTGAAGCTTCCTTCTAGTGGTGGCTGGTAAATTTGATTAGGGGGTTGGAGCTCCCTTCCATTGGGTGTTGGTCAAGGATATCATGGGGTTGGAGCTCCCTTCTAGTGGGTGATGGAGAACGAGAGAAGGTTGTAGCCTTCTGCAGGTGGGTGCCTGCGTGCTATTATGAGTCTGTGCTAGTACAAGATTGTAATAATTTTTTCTTTATAATAATGGGAAGACAGAGATGACATGAGCATTGTTTTTTCCCACATTGGGTTTCCACCTAAAAATCCTAGTGTTCATGTGTGTGTGTGCTTATGTGTGATGGTTTGTTTTGTTCTTATTGCACCTGGTTACTGCTTAATTAATGTTGAATGAGGTACTGATACACTAGCTAAAGTTAAACAGATGATGAATTAACTGAAAAATAAAGTTTACTGAATATATGTTAGTTGTCTACATAACACTCACGTACATACGTGGGTTCCCTTCAGTAAAGTCGCATATAGAAATATGGATATGAAATTGAAAATTTTAGTGATTTGAAAATACTTATTCACTCCCCCTCTCAGTATTTTTCCCAACAATTGGTATCAGAGCAGGTCCTTCAGAAGAAGCTTAATCACTTGAAGAAGACCCATCAAGATGATGGGAAAGAAGAGTATTTATCAAAGAAGTGATTCAAAAAACTATTACAATGATATTGGATGCAATGACAGTTATAGATGTTAGAAAATATTCAAGTTTGGGAGAAATGCATTTTTATTGATCAAGACTAAAGAAGACGATAACAAAAAATTATCAGGTATGGGATTTTGTTCTAACTATGATCCATTTCCTTGTGTATGCAATTATTATGGTGATGATGACAGTGAAACAACTAAACTTGCACTTATGGGTAAAAGTGAAAGTAAGCATTCTAAAGAGAAAACAAATTCAAAAATGATGCCTCTAGAAGCAGAAGATCAAGGCAAGTCAGAAACAATGGACAATGCAGATGTGCCTATGTTGAGCAAAGATAATTATCAACAATGGAAAGAAAATATGAAGCATAATATAATAGATCTTGATGTTTGGTATCTAGTATGCAATGGCTACACCAAGTCTCCTCCATCAAACAAGGAAGTGAAAAAGAACCACAAGGCTTTGAGTGACATCTTTTGTAGCATACCTTATTCAACATTAAATAAGGTTATGCATTATACAACTGCAAAGCAAGTGTGGGATAATCTACAAGAAGTTCATGAAGAAATCCCAAAGGAAGATTCCTCATCAAGGGAATTGCCAAGTAATCCTTTTCTTAACAATGTGTCCAAACTGTTAGATGGAGTTGCTGATTCAAAAGAATACATGTTAGAAGAAATTTTTGATCTTAGAACAAAACTTAATATTGCTTTGAAGAATATTGTTAATCTTAAATATAAGTTGTAGGCATATGATAACAACGATCATGCTAGTATGGTATCTAAACAATATTGTGAACATCTTGAAGCTGAGATCGTCTCTCTAAGATATCTTGAAAAATCAGATAAGCAGAATGAAGAACTACTTCAATCATTTGAAGAACAAGAAAATGGTTGAACGAAGAGATTCTCAAATTAAAGCAGCAAGTGGAGGAAGGAACAAGGGTTGAAGAAGTTATGAAGAAGCAATATCTAGAAAAGGAAAAGCAATATCAAGTTGAGGTAAACATCCTAAAAGGTAAATTAGAAGAAAAAGATAAACATTTTCGATTTCAAGATAGTACTAAGATTTTGGATAATATTCTTAGTAGTCAAAGGTCTCCCGCCATCAAATCTGGTCTTGGTTTTCATGAAACTATTGAAGGAGAATCTAGTTCACAAGTTGAGGCAAGGAATTTAAAGAGTAACAATGCAAAACCTGAGATAAGAAGTCAACTTGATCAACAACCAAGGAAAGTGAACCTTCAAAGAAAATCCTTTACTCCTAATTATAGAAATGTTAATCAATTCTCTCCTCTAATCAATAATGTTGAATGTTCTATATGTCATAATTATGGACATGTTGCAGCCAATTGCAGAAGTAGATTGTTTCAAGCTAATAACTGCCTCACAGAAAGATCATCAGCTTCCAGGTACTTTAAAGGATATTTTGCTTGCAATATATTTGGTCACAAATCCATTGATTGCAATAGAAGGAATATGAAACATAAATATTATGATTCCTCTACTCATATAAGATGTTATGCTTGTAACAAGTTTGGGCATGTAGCAAAATAATGCAGGAACAAGTCGATGGATCACCACAGACAACATGGTAAGAAACTAGATAAAAATATTGATGTTAGAAGACCTGAAAAAGATGCATCCACCAAAATTTCTCATAATAAGCAGAAAGAAGAAAAACAAATAAGGTGTGGTATAGCTCTCTATTCATTTAAATAAGAAGATGAATGGTACATAGATAGTGGATGCTCTCATCATATGATTGGATATCAAAGTAAGATGGAGTCTCTCAAGAAAAACCAATATGGTAATGTTATTCTTGGAACTAATGTTCCAACAAAAAATCTGGGAAAGGGTAAAGTCAAAATTAATAAACATAGAGGAGCAGTTGATGCTTTGTTAGTTCAAGGGCTAAAGAAGAATATTCTAAGTGTAGGTCAAATGACAAATAAGGGAAATATAATCGTGTTTACATCAACTAAGTGCAAGGTTATGGATGAAGAAAATGGAAAATTCATAGCAAGAGGATATAGAAACCCAAACAAATTATATGTTCTTGAAGAACGAAATTATCACAAGTATGAGGAGGATTAAAACTTAGAGTAAATGAATATGGTCCCCGTTGCAGTCCATTATTCTTAAAATAATACTTCTAACAGTGATTGCATAATTGATGTGAGGTACTTGACCTCATAAGAACATAAGTTTATTATTAGGTCCACATGATCATTAATCTCAGGGGGAGCAATACATGTTTTTTCCTTATGATGATTCCTATGATTGTTTAATACTCATGTTTCTTATGCTACTGACAGTGAATCTGGTGTAGTAATAGTGAACAGGTACATACATTACAAGCTCAGGGGGAGATGAATTTGTGAAGTTTCAATATTTCACTTTCTATGCATGGATCCTATGAAGACAAGTCACGTATATATGCGAGTTCTGATCTAAACATTCATGTATATTTTGTTGTGATGAAGAAACAGTGAGACATACTTAGATATATGAGATGATATGTTCAAATATGACAATGAAAAGTTAACACAAGTTCAGGGGGAGAATTTTCTATGTTTCTAATAATGCATTGTTGGCATTATGTTTGCTTTAGAATTCCTTGATACATAATGATGCTTATTGATTATGATGTCTGCTTGAGTTTCATATTGGCAAATAGCTCTTGATGAAGTGGTGTTAGTGTGATAGTTCTTATTGCATGAAGAAAATGGTGTTACTATAGGATTTCATGAAGACATCTCCCAAAGGTTATTGAAGGAGACATGGCATACTTGGTCGCAGGTTGATGGCATTAAAGCTACATTATCTTATCTTGCAAATTGTTGCTTATGGTGCAAATCCTACATAGTATATGATGGTTGTTGAAGACTATATTGGTCTTGCTACCTCACTATAGTGGTCTTTGGTCTTGGTTATACATGTCATATTTGTCAGTTGATGTAAAGGTCATGTAAAGACCTATGATGTAATCATTGTAAAATTCACTCATATTATGGTCAAGTATTTTTTGGCATGTGATGTAATTTGTAACCCCACTATGATTGGGTGGTTGATGTAATAATGAAGTCAAATATGTAAACCCACTGTGATTGGGTGATTGATGTAAGTTTGAGTCCTTGGTGATAGGAAAAGTCATATTCAGTTAAGTCATAGAGTCATGTACTTCATTGCACATCCTTCAAAAGTTTCAACATGTGCTCAGGAGGAGCATGGTTAGTATTCAGTGCTCATACTCAGCAGTTTAGATCTATAATGCTCAAGAAAGAAGCCTTCATTCAAGCATTGGTCAACCCTTTTCCCTTGATGTCAAAGGGGGAGAGTAACTTGGTGTTTGAAAAGCTTGGTGCTCAGCTTGATGTGTATTACAAGTATCTACAGGTGGTAGTGACCAAACACCAAAGTGGTTGCCATCAAGTCCAAAGGGGGAGATTGTTGGCATTATGACTAATGTGTTGTCCTTGATGGAAACCTACTTGATGTGTTTCCTTTTGATGGAAATCTACTTGATGAAGATGTCAACAGGATGTGTCTACATGTGACAGAGATTTTGGTCAAAGACATAGTAGTTCTGAAACAGAAGAATGATAAAGATGAATTTTGAAGAAGTATACGTAGCTTTGACGAAGAAAAGTCGTGTACACACTCAGGTTTGGTGAAGAAAAGTAGAGTATATGCATGTTCTGTGAAGCAAAGCCACGTACACAGGTGGGTATGAAGAAGGAAAGGCATGTATAGTTTCCACACCATGGTATTCTATATACGAAGGGTCTTTACCATGGTATTGACCTATGGTATTTAGCCCAACAATGGATATTTGATCTTATCTAAGAATACCATCGACATTAGTATGATTTTGACCTGTGGTATTGAATAAGGGCTAAGATATATTAGGAGATAAAGATCAAAGTGGTAGAAGTTTGCAAGTGATGAATATTTTCAGGAATAGTTAGATATAAAGAAAGTGTGCATGTAATGGGCTATTATTGATTTGTTTGATATAAAACTAAGTATGCACCCGGGAATTTGACGATGGATTAGATACAATAGATCTGAGATGACAATTTTTATTATGGGTTGATTTGATCAGTGATGATAGTGTCTTGACGTGTGATTTTTTGGTGTATGTCGAGATTTGGGTATGTTTGAAGTTCTATGATGCAACAAAGGTTTGTGCTAGTAATTGCAGATCTGTACGGGGGTTTGATAACCTAAAATGTGTGTGCACACTTAGGTTTAACATATTTAAGTTGTGTATATATTCAGATCTATAGGCGGGTTTGATGATGGATAAGCACATATACACACAGAAATGTTTTGAGAAAAGAACGTATATAAGCTAGAGTTTTGCTGAAAAAGATGTTTGATCAGTGTAACCAGTCTTTTTGTGGTTTTGTTGTTTGTCAATGAAGTCTTACTTGATGATCTTGGATTAAACAATGATGTTTTGATTAAGGATTGATTGATTGAAGAATGATGAAGGTAATAGCTATTTTTTTTATTTAATATCAATGATGGTTATGTGATTATTTCAAAATGATGTAGTGGATTTGTGCATGATTCAATGTTTATTTCAAAGTGACAGTGGTTCAGATTCAAGGTTCAATGTTTTGAGATCTATACGCAAGTATGCTTCAAGGAAGTCATGTATACATGGGAGTTTGCTACAATAAAGTAGTGTATATATTCTAATAGTTTATTGATCATGGATTTTAGTTGATTTAATAAGTTGATGCAATATTTGGATTCAATATTAGTACTGCTTTTGTTGATTGAGGATAAGTTGATTGATTTGGGCTTCATTTGATTTAGTGATTAGTTGATTAAGTTGATTCATTGATTGGTTGATTTAAATGATTCATTTGGTTCATTGATTGGTTGGTTCAATGGTTGAGTTACAGTGATCATATTTTAGTTTTGATATTTGGTATTGGGCTTAAATAATGGTAGTGGGTCCAATCTGAAATTTTGATGAAACATGGCCTACAGTTGTGATGTTTTGTAGCAGGTGGATCCAGTACGAAAATTTATGAAATGTGGTCCATAGAGGTGTTGAGGGTTGGAGCCTTCAATGTGGGAGTTGAAGCTTCCTTGCAGTGGTGGCTGGCAAATCTGATCAAGGGGTTGGAGCTCCCTTCCGGTGGGTGAAGATAAACAAGATTAGGGGGTTTGAGCTCCCTTCCAATGGGTGCTAGAGAACGATAGAAGGTTGTAGCCTTCTGTAGGTGGGTTCCTGCGTGATAGTATGAGTCTGTGCTAATACAAGATTGTAAGAAGTTTTTCTTTATATTAAAAGGAAGACAAAGGTGAAAACAACTGTGGTTTTTTCCCACATTGGGTTTCACCTAAAAATCTCGGTGTTCATGTGCGTTGATGGTTTTTTTTTAATTACTGCACCTGGTTACTGTTAAATTGATGTTGAATGAGGTACTGATACACTAGCTAAAGTTAAACAAATGATGAATTAACTGAAAAATAAAGTTTACTAGATATACGCTAGTTGTATGCATAACAGTCATGTACATATGCGGGTTCTCTTCAGTAAAGTCAAGTACAGAAATATGGATAGGAAATTGAAAAGTTTAATTATTTGAAAATACTGATTCACCCACCCTCACAGTATTTTTCCCAACAACAACATTGTGTGAGTCCTCAAACTCCAAATTGAAAGAGAGATGGATCAGGCCACCTAATGGAGACACCAACAACACACATGTCCCATTTCATTCTCTTGAATAAGCACCATCAAAATATAATTTTAATACCTTGTCATGCCCTAATGATTGTTTACTCTGTTGAGTTTTACATTCCGCCTAGGTGTATCCCATTATTTGATCATCCTTTTCTAATAATAAACAAGAAAAATCATTTTCCTTACCATACATAGGAGCATTGTTTGAACAATCTTCCCTTGTAACTGTCTTCACAAATCTAGATTCCCTATATAGTTGATGCTCTTCTCCACCAAACATAAGAATGGTAGCATAGGTTAAATCCAGTTTGATGGAACCCCCAAGTTTCATTCCCCACGACCTGGACAAAATCATACCAAATCTTGTAGGGATATCAACCACTACAATATCCATTACCACACTTTTGGTTGGGATTTGAGCCAAATTGATCACCAGATCCTTGATAATACCTAAGCACTTTACTCTTTTGAAATCAAAGGAGTTAAGGTCTTTGTATGTTTCTTTATCTACAGTCCCAACTGTTCCATCATAGATAGTGGCATTAAGTTATGAGATGCCCCTAAGTCAAGCATACAATTATGTAGTAGTAGGTCATGAATTACCAAGGTGACATAGAATGGAGGAGTGGAAGGGTCCTACTCCTCCACATGGGGTCCAAACACAACCATAGGCCTCTATTCTTGAAGGTTATTACTATCTTGCAAGGGGGTAGTGGTGCGTGAACTCATAAACTAAGACATTTGAGATTTATATAAGGTTGTTTCAATAATTCAATCAAAAGGATAACTATCGTGAATTTATATAACTCTTTTTGGAGACTAAAGGCAGAGGGATTCTTATCAAATTTAGCAAACTCGACATGTGATTTATCCTCATTGAAGATTGGCTTCACCAGCAGGGGAAATTGCTCTATTTTGGATGTTCCCGACTCATTTGGAATGGGATGGGAGGATTCTTTCTTGGATGGTGGGATAGGGTTGTTATTTCCTTTATTTGTTGTCTTGGGGGAACTTGTATGAAGAGCTTCTTCATTCTGATATTGCACCCTAGACCTTTTCTTGGATGACCTAAGATCATATTTCTTGTGCAACTAGGCTTTCATCAATTTAGCAAAATGCTTACAATAACTATTTATATCATCATCATTTAGTGGGGCCTCTACATCATCCCCTTCTCCTTCATTAGCTTCTATTTCATTTTCTCCCTCTGAGAGAGAAGAGAACTAATTTTCTTGAACTTATATGGTTTCTTCAATATTCTCTTCAGGGTCATCTTCTAGGTATAGAGATGGCTGAATACGATCCTATTGATCCTTTCTCTCCCTTTGCAAGAGATGCAAAGGTGGTCTCCTATATTGAGGATTAAATTTTTTTTAGGAGCTAGCCAACTTTGTCGAGGGGGATTTTTGTTCTCCAACTCCAATTTCACCAATTCGTTAGACAAATTTCTTATTAACTTGTTCATATCTTCTAAATTCTTTTCTTGATTTTCCTTTATCAAATTTGAATAGTTGGTTTCTTCCTTTCCTCTCATTTTGTCACCATTTTCCCCTTTCCCTTTCCATTTCCCAGTAGAGGCGGAATTTGCTTCAACTTCCAGGGCATCTATTTGGAATTGGTACATAGTACAAGACTTTCTTTCTTTGAGGGTAAACCAAAACTATGGTTCAAAGGCTCCAACAAAAACCACTTTGGAAGCATCTTGTGGAGGTTTAATTTCTGCACGAAGACTATGTTGTAGCAGCTACAACCACCCTCCAAATTTTTGCCTTAGCTTTGTTTTGGAGTCTCCCTACCAACCTTTCACAACACCTTGTCTTTCTTCATTAAGTAAACAAGCTTCAGTGTTTTCTTGCACAAAGACAGCCTGTCGATCAAAGCTTGATGCATTCCCCCCACAGGCTAATCACTCGGACTTGTTCCAGCTGCAGGCTAACGAGCTCTCCCAAGAAGTTGCGCAATTCTAGAGGGCAACTAGCCTTCCCTCGAAAAATTGCACAATTCTGTTTGGTAGCCTTCTGGGCTCTAGAATTGCGTAATCCTGTCAGTTAGTATTCACCCAGAAAACTACACACTCCTTCCTAGTAGGCCTGCTCAGCTTAGGAATTGCGCAATCCTAGGCAACAGTCAGCTGCTCTGCCAAGAAATTGCGCAAATCTCCTGGGCAGCCAGCCCAACATCCATCCAGATTTGTGCAATCCTGGGCAACAGTCAGCTGCTCTGCCAAGAAATTGCACAAATATCCTGGGCAGCCAGCCCAACTCCCATCCAGAAATGCGAATTTTCTCCCAGTAGTTGAGCAGCCTCATGCATGAGCAGTTGGGTTGACCAGTTCCACCCGGGACCAAGGAAACTTGAATTGCACACATGACTTGATTTTTCCTGGAATAGAAAAAGGCAACATGCAAAAAACATCCCATGATTTAGGGAGCTATTTTTAGTAGCTAGAGGTTACATGCAAAGTTCGTTCTAGAAACTTTCCTCCAAGTGTCGCTTTTTCCTAGATTTGTGGCATGCGCATCATGAGCTCAAAATTATTTATTCGACGCATCAAATCTCATTCTTTCACATCAATATTGGAGCTCTGACATCCCACAATACATCTAGGACTCTTCGACACATCCAGCTCATTTATTCATGGGTAAGTGGTCTCAACTTGTCTTTTTTAGCATTTCTGTCGCTTTTTGTGTTTTCATTGGTGTGAGTATTGTTTGCTTGATTTATTTGAGTGCTTCTTTTCGTTTACGTGCATACTAGCTTGTACTAGCACCATTTCAATTTTCATTGCTATCTCACTATTATCGCATGCATGCCACTGTTTTGCATGAATGGTTGTTGATTCGATGACTCGCTTCACCCACATGCATGTTTATCTTTTTACTGAATCTTCCATTCAATTTTCACATGCTCGATTAATCACTTTTGCTTTCACGTAGTGTCGTCGTGCATTCACTTTCAAATTCGCTTTCAGTTACTCATCAGTGGGTCTGGGCAGCCTTGGCCCAGACTTTGCCTCACCCAGACATCATTGCACAATCTGGAGAAGGATGACTCTGACTTCCTCTCCAGAAATGTTGCATTTCTACCCAGGGATTATCCTCCAGGACTGATTTGCACATTTCTGAGGGACAGTGACTGCTAGCACAAAAAATTGCACAATGCAGTCCATGAACCTGCAATCATTGCTAGTTGGAATTGCGCGTTGCGTAATCCTAGCAGTCATCAGTCAGCCTGGATTGCGCATTGCACAAATTCAGTAGCCAGTCTTACCTCCCAGACAACCCAGACTGCCTTTTGCGTAGTTCTGGTAGCCATTCACCCGACCTCCCAGAAGAAATTATGCAATCTTTGCCTATCATTCCCCAAGTATGTGTTACGTCATTCCCCAAATTTGCTTTGGTTTTCACTGATAGGTTTCCTACCATACATGTTGATTTGTCTCCAGATCTTTCAAGTGTTCATCTTCCTCTTAACAGTATAGGATCAATGGCCTCCAAGAGAGTAGGATCAAATGACACTAAAGGAAGTGCAACTGGAGCAGCAATTGAGCAGGTGTCCGCATGTCTACTGATCAATGAGGATACCAAGCTATTTCTAGACAAAGGAATCAAGCTGAAATGGCAAGAGGTCAATGAAGCATTTGCAGGCACTTTTGCGGAAGACCTCGAAGACCATCAGGTGTTTGTGAACATTCACAAGTTTAGCTTGTACAGGATTGCATGCAGATACCCCGTGTTCCCATGCGCGGACATGATACACTAGATCGTCTCGCACAGTGATCTCGAGATGATGACTCTGAGCAGTGTCAATGGGACGAATATTGCAACCTTCTGGGCACAGGATTATGATGAGATGTATTAGATGTCGAAGCCTATGACTATCATGGAGACTCCTTTCAGCTTACCCAGCAGCAGTGCCAACTCTAGAGACATTTTGAAGAACTGGGTAAAGGAGCTAGCTAGATTCAAGATGACACCCAACCAGATCTATAAGATGAAGATACTGCGAAAGGCATATCAATACTTGGTCATATTTTCATGTCGACTATGTGGCCAAGAAAGCACGAAAACCTTCCCACAGAGTTGGGTGATCGCGCTGGACCAACTAGCCAGAGAGGGTAAACCATGTAACTAGTCTGGCATGTTGGCTCATCAGCTAAAGGAACAAGTAACGAAGGCTCGACAATCACCTGGAGGTATGCAAGAAAAGATATACATGTCCACCTACATCTTAGATGCAATCTATGCTCGACAGGAGTTCCTGGGCTTGGAATGGGCATGGTCACCAGCGAAGACTATTGTGAACACATATTGTAATTTGTTGTCCGAATGCAACTTGAGAGGAGTAATCACATGACTTTATGATCATTTTGTCACATGTTTTTAGAAGATGATATTCGAACAGGATCCACCCTGCATGTCGAAGGAAGCAATGGAGGCACTGATAGACATTGCTGATTGGTATGCCTCACTGTCTGACACCTCCATATGAATTTTCAGAGCAGAGAAGCCTCTGCATGTTCTATCGAAGTTTGCCTTGGACATGCTCATCATGCAGGAAGTAGCATATCACATCTCGGCAGGATTGATAGCTAGACTGCAATGGAAGAAGAAGGCACCTTGGCCTGCTCTTCCATTGCGGATTAGGTTATATGAGATTCGAAGTTTCAAGCAAGTGGATGTTGAAGCAGAACTGATGAAGAAGTATCCATTCGACCTCCAAAGTTACGATCTGTATGACCCACATTGTATTGTGAAATATCACTGCACGAGAGTACAATTGAATTGGATCCACGGGGCATGTCATTGAACGGAGGAGGACCCATGGAGATATTGTTACAACTCCTCCAGACTCAATGAGCTGGTCGGCTTTTCTATGGAGTGGTTAGTGAAGTAATGTGAAGCATCATCCCGGAGAGCACCAATATCAGCAACAGTAATAGTAGAGGCAAGCATACTAGTGCACGACAAGGGTAAGAGGAAGATTGTCAATCGAATGGAGGAAGAGAAAAGTTGCAAGTTCCAAGCAGATCCACTTGTGGAGAAAGCAGTTATGGCTATAGAGGCGAAGAGGCAACATCGTGACAAGCGAATCGCGCAAAGGAAAAGGGATAAGAGAAGAATGGAAGAAGTACAAAAGGAGTTGCATGAGTTGAAGGAGAAACTTTGGAAGGAATAAGAGTTTCACAAACATCCAACATCCTTGGTCGATGCAACTAGAGTGTATGCCAAAGCCACTAGCTCAAGTGTTTGCTTTCTAATAGATGAGAATGAGAAAATGGCTACGGAAATACAGACGACCAAGCAAGGAGGAGAGTTGGTGACAACGTCCACCTGAGCTGAACTGAAGGAGGCAATACTAGATGAATTATTTTCCCTTGACACATTTATGCGAGCGTTGTACTCCAAGTTTGGCACCGTGCATAAGGCAGTCGTCCATCTCAATGGATGGCAACAGTATGTTCTAGGAGAGCACATATCTTGACGAACTTGCATGTTTTTATTGATTAAATGCAAGCATGGATGATGAAATACAAGGGATCCCCACTTCACTTTCCTAAGATGATGAAGGCCAGTGTGGTCGAGCTGAAGGCACGTATATGGAGTCAGATTCGGAACTATGAAGAGCTCCCGCAACTCATCACTAGTATACAAGTTTCCCATGCACGTGTGTTCAAGAGTATGGATGTTGTGGTGCATGCACATGAGATCCCATCTACTGGGGCTCTCACCCAGGTGAACACAAAGGCACAGGTCCAACTAGATCTTGACTCATACTTCGACAAGTTGATGTGCATCGCCACTAGCCTAGACTTGCCCATTAGTGTAGACATCATGCACAAGTATGTTGTTGGTCCGGTCACATTGAAGACAATGATGCGTATGCTTACAAAAGAGTTGGATAGAGGAGCCTGAGTAGTGTACCCGGATGCTATGGAGGTAAGAATCAGGTTCCAGAAAGATGTCACCTTGGAGCACACGGACACCATCAAGGACTACCGATCTTGGCACCAATATGTTAGTGTTGATCATCGTGAGGGTGTTTAGGAGTTCGACTTCCATGGTTGTCTAAGTCAGAGTGATTTCTAGCATGGTTTTCTCAAGCCATTTTGTCTCACATGGGTACATGTGTAATGTAATGTAAGGTCATGTCAAGTGTAAGTCAAGTGTTGATAGTTGGATGTAACAGTCATAGAGTAGATGAAAAGGGGAATGTCAAGGGTCACCCCACCCTTTGCTATAAATAGTCCCTCATAACTCATTGTATAGGCTTTTGGTCAGCCAAGCTTCCGATAAGACTATCTTGTAGAGAGCTTGGAAAGTATTGTAATGAGCCTTGGCTTCTCCACTGCGTAGAGCTAGTACATCTCTTTGGAGGAGCAGGCGTTGTGGCTGTAACATTTCACTATCGGAACTAGTGGTTGGACATGGATGTATTGTATGACTGGAACTTACACTTCTTAATGTAACAAGAGCCAACACATTTCATGCATATGTTGTATTGTATTTTATGCTATCTGGTTTACTCTAAATGATATATGTATTGGTTTTCTTACACATGCATGTATAGATATTTGTGTATGTATGTATGAATCTTTCTGAAATGTGCTGTTGGTTTAACCATTAATTTGGATTGCTTTCTAACTTGCCTTCCATGTTGTGATGTATCTTTGCTCGTGTGTTCCCTTGTTAACTGCGTGTTGTCACAGGTTTCCAAGGGGCGCACTCATCTCAACCCCCATGTGTTAGAACCTCTCATGCACCTTCCTTAGCACACTGCAGTTGTCACACCCTTGCTACCAACAGAGTTATCTTACTTGCCTCTATGAAAAATCATGGTCAAGGCATTACCATACAACCCATTGTTGGCACTCCTACACCAAATGGTCTGAGGTCTAAATGGGACTTCTTACCAGGGAGATCCCCTGACATGTTGGCGGGTCCAACAATGTCAACATTTATGGTGCTAGAAGGAGGGCCAGATGGAAAGTTGTGTCCTCTCATCCTGTTTTGAACCTTTGCATATCTATCATGGATTCTTGCACTCTTCTCCCTCCATGTTGTTTTTTGAATCATGAAGATGTCACCATCACGAGGGAGTTTTTTTATCACTTGTCCACTTACACATATGATGGTGAAGGCTTTATGGAGACACCAACAACACACATGTCCCATTTCATTCTCTTGAATAAGCACCATCAAATATAATTTTAATACCTTGTCATGCCCTAATGATTGTTTACTCTATTGAGTCTTACATTCCACCTAGGTGTATCCCATTATTTGATCATCCTTTTCTAATAATAAACAAGAAAAATCATTTTCCTTACCATACACAGGAGCATTGTTTGAACAATCTTCCCTTGTAACTGCCTTCACAAATCTAGATTCCCTATACAGTTGACGCTCTTCTCCAAAAAACATAGGAATGGTAGCATAGGTTAAATTGAGTTTGATGGAACCCCTAAGTTTCATTCCCCATGACCTGGACAAAATCATACCAAATCTTGTGGGGATATCAACCACAACAATATCCATTACCACACTTTTGGCTGGGATTTGAGCCAAATTGACGACCAGATCCTTGATCATACCTAAGCACTTTACTCTTTTGAAATCAAAGGAGTTGAGTTCTTTGTATGTTTCTTTATCTGTAGTCCCAACTGTTCCATCATAGATAGTGGAATTAAGTTATGATATTCCCCTGAGTCAAGCATACAATTATGTAGTAGTAGGTCATGAATTACCAAGGTGACATAGAATGGAGGAGTGGAAGGGTCCTACTCCTCCACATGGGGTCCAAACACAACCATAGGCCTCTCTTCTTGAAGGTTAAGACTATCTTGCAAGGGGGTAGTGGTGGGTGAACTCATAAACTGAGACACTTGAGATTTATACTAAGTTTGTTTCAATAATTCAGTCAAAGGGATAACTATCGTGAATATCTCTAACTCTTTTTGGAGACTAAAGGCAGAGGGATTCTTACCAAATTTAGCAGACTCGACAGGTGCTTTATCCTCATTGAATATTGGCTTCATCAGCGGGGGAAATTGCTCTATTTTGGATGTTCCCAACTCATTTGGAATGGGATGGGAGGATTCTTTCTTGGATGGTGGGATAGGGTTGTTATTTCCTTTATTTTCTGGCTTGGGGGAACTTGTATGAAGAGCTTCTTCATTCTGATATTGCCCCCTGGACCTTTTCCTAGATGACCTGAGATCATATTTCTTGTGCAACTAGGCTTGCATAAATTTAGAAAAATGCTTACAATAACTGTTTATATCATCATCATTCAGTGGGGCCTCAACATCATCCCCTTCTCCTTCATTAGCTTCTATTTCATTTTCTCCCTCTGAGAGAGAAGAGAACTACTTTTCTTGAACTTATATGGTTTCTTCAATATTCTCTTTTGGGTCATCTTCTAGATATAGAGATGGTTGAATATGATCTTGTTGATCATTTCTCTCCCTTTTCAAGAGATGCAAAGGTGGTCTCCTATATTGAGGATTAAAATTTCCGTTAGGAGCTAGCTGACTTTGTCAAGGGGGATTTTGTTCTCCAACTCCAATTTCACCAATTTGTTAGACAAATTTCTTATTAACTTGTTCATCTCTTCTAAATTCTTTTCTTAAGTTTCCTTTATCAGATTTGAAGAGCTGGCTTCTTCCTTTCCTCTCATTTTGTCACCATTTTCCCCTTTCCCTTTCCATTTCCTAGTAGAGGCGAAATTTGCTTCAACTTCTAGGGCATCTGTTTGGATTTGGTCCATTTTACAAGACTTTCTTTCTTTGAGGATAAACCAAAACTATGGTTCAAAGGCTCCAACAAAAACCACTTTGGAAGCACCTCGTGGAGGTTTAATTTTTGCACGAAGATTGTGTTGTAGCGGCTACAAAAACGCTCCAGAATTTTGCCTTAGATTCGTTTTGGTGCCTCCCTACCAAGCTTTCACAACACCTTGTCTTTCTTTGTCAAGTACACAAGCTTCAGTGTTTTCTTGCACAAAGACAACCTGTCAATCAAATCTTGATGCATTCCCCTCACAGGCTGATCTCCCGAACTTGGTCCAGCTTCAGGCTAACCAGCTCCCCCAAGAAGTTGCACAATTCTGGAGGGCAACCAACCTTCCCTCCAAAAATTGCACAATTCTTTCTGGCAGCCTACTAGGCTCTAGAATTGTGTAATCCTGTCAGTTTAGGCTTCACCCAGAAAACTACATAATCCTTCCCAGTAGGCCTGCTCAGCCTAGGAATTGTGCAATCCTGGGCAACAGTCAGCTGATTTGCATGAAATTGCACAAATCTCCTGGGCAGCCAGCCCAACTCCCATCCAGAAATGTGCATTTTCTCCCAGTAGTTGAGCCACCTCAAGCATGAGCAGTTGGGTTGACCAGTTTCACCCAAGACCAAGGAAACTTGAATTGCATGCATGACTTGAGTTTTCCCAGAATAGAAAAAGGTAACATGCAAAAAGCATCCCATGATTTAGGGAGCTATTTTTAGAAGCCAAAGGTTACATGCAAAGTTCGTTCTAGAAACTTTCCTCCAAGTGTCGCTTTTTCCTAGATTTGTGGCATGCGCGTCATGAGCTAAAAACTATTTATTCGATGCATCAAAGCTCATTCTTTCACATCAATCTTGGAGCTCTGACATCCCACAGCACATCTAGGACTCTTCGACACATCCAGCTCAGCTATTCACGGGTAAGTGGTCTCAACTTGTATTTTTCAACATCTCTGTCGCTTTTTGTGTTTTCGTTGGTGTGAGTGTTGTTTTCTTGATTTATTTGAGCACTTTTTTCTTTTACATGCATACTAGCTTGTACTAGCACTGTTTCAGTTTTCGTTGCTATCTCACCGTTGTCGCATGCATGAAACTGTTTTGCATGAATAGTTGTCGATTCGTCGACTCGCTTCACCCACATGCATGTTTATCTTTTTACTGAATCTTCCATTCAATGTTCACATGCTCGATCAATCACTTCTACTTTCACTTAGTTTCGCCATGCATTCACTTTCAGATTTCCTTTCAGTTGCCCGTCGGCGAGTCTAGGCAGCCTTGGCCCGAACTCTACCTCACCCGGACATCATTGTGCAATATGGAGAAGGAAAACTCTGACTTCCTCTCCAGAAATTTTCATTTCTACCCAGGAACTATCCTCTAGGATTTCTTTTTGCATTTCTAAGGGATAGTGACTGCTAGCCCAAAAAATTGAGCAATGTAGTCCTTGAGCCTATAGTCATTGCTAGTTGGAATTGCGCATTGCACAATCCCAGCAGTTAGCAGTCAGCCTGGATTGTGAATTGCACAAATCCAGCAACCAGTCTTACCTCCTAGACAACCCAAACTGCCTTTGCGTAGTTCTAGTAGCCATTCACCAGCCTCCCAGAAGAAATTGCGCAATCTTTGCCTATCATTCCCCAGGTATGTGTTAAGTCATTCCCCGAATTTGCTTTGGTTTTCGCTGATAGGTTTCTTGCCATACATGTTGATTTGTCTCCAGATCTTTCAAGTGTTCATCCGCCTCTTAATAGTACAGGATCAATGGCCTCCAAGAGAGCAGGATCAAATGACACTAACAGAAGTGCAACTGGAGCAATAGTTGAGTAGGTGTCCACATGTCTATTGATCTATGAAGATACCAAGTTGTTTCTAGACAAGGAAATCAAGCTGAAATGGCAAGAGGTCAATGAAGCATTTGCAGGCACTTTTGGGGAAGACCTTGAAGACCATCAGGTGTTTTTGAACATTCACAAGTTCGGCTTGTACAAGATTTCATGCAAATACCGCATGTTCCCATGCACGGACATGATACACTAGATTGTCTCGCACAGTGATCCCGAGATGATGACTTTGAGCAGTGTCAGTGGGACAAAGATTGCAACCTTCTGGGCACAGGATTATGATGATATGTATCAAATGTTGAAGCTTGTGACTATCATGGGGACTCCTTTCAGCGTACCCAACAGCAGTGCCAACTCTAGAGACATTCTAAAGAACTGGGTAAAGGAGCTAGCTAGATTCAAGATGACACCTAACCAGATCTATAAGACGAAGACACTATGGAAGGCGTATCAATACTTGGTCATATTTTCATGTCAACTATGTGGCCAAGAAAGCACGGAAACCTTCCCACAGAGTTGGGTGATCACACTGGACCAACTGGCCAGAGAGGGTAAACCATGTAACTTGTCTGGCATGTTGGCTCATCAGCTGAAGGAACAGGTAAAAAAAGCTCAATAGTCACCCGGAGGTATGCAAGCGGAGATCTACATGTCCGCCTACATCTTAGATGCAATCTGTGCCCGCTAGGAGTTCCCGGGCTTGGAATGGGAATGGTCACTAGCAGAGACTACTGTGAACACATATTGTAAGTTGTTGTTCGAATGTAGCTTCAGAGGAGTAATCACAGAACTTTCTCATCATTTTGTCACCCCTATTTATAAGATGATATTCGAACCCTCAAAGAGGGAAACAATCCACGGCCTGAGCCAACGCGACCACTTCAGGCAATTTATTAATAAAAGAATGAAAATTTACATAAGCTTGTCTCATGAATGGTTACCCTACAAATGACCCTCCATGCTCTTTAAATAGAGATCATGGACCAATCGGGTGTTAAGCCATGGAGCAAGTGTCGGTAATACCAAGGAGAGAATGAACCATCGGATCACTACATATCGTGACCATTGGATTGTAAGTTACAAAAGTACATAGTAAAGAAACACATGTTACCTAACTCTACACTAGACCAAGTTATACTTAACTATTTCCTATGTGTCAGAATATCCTAACATCCTCCCTTAAGAACAACTTGGGATAGGATTGAAGGATGTGCAAATATGACAGAATAGGAGAAGGAAGGAGGCATTAGAGCCTATTCCCCCCTTAGTGACAACTTCCTGAACTCCAACCATAAATCGAAGTTTAGTAAACTTCCCCTCTGTGAGAGCCTTTGTAAAGATGTCTACAACTTGATCATTTGTTGAACAATATTGCACTTCAAGAACATGGTCATGAATGAGCTTTCTGATGAAGTGCATGTGCATTTCAATGTGTTTGCTGCACTAATGTTGAATTGGATCTTTGCATAGTTGAATGGAACTTTGATTATCACACCAAAGTGTAGTCGGATGCTGCTGCTGAAAGCCAAACTCTGACAGGATCTGACGAAGCCACAACACTTCCTTACTAGCTTCTATGGCACCATGATACTCTGCTTCTATTGAAGAAAGAGAAATGGCACTTTGTTTCTTACAAGCCCATGTAATAGGTCCCGAACCAAGAGTGAACACATAACCTGTAGTAGACTTCTGATCATCAGGGTCACCAGCCCAATCAGAATCAGTGAAACCAACCAATAGACGATATGCTTTTGCACTGTAATGAATCCCAAACTGAACTATACCTCGAACATAACGAAGTATTCTTTTAGCTGCTTTCCAATGACTTTCATGTGGGTTTTGCATAAACCGAGCAATAAGGCCAACAACAAAGGAAAGGTCAGGACGAGTATGGGTCAAATACAAAAGTTTTCCTACAAGTTGACGGTATAAGGTAGCATCAACTTCAGGGAAAGTACAAGTGACTGAAATTTTGGCTCTAGACTGAAAGGGAGAAGGGGTTGGCTTACAGTCTTCCATGTGAAAATGGCGTAGAAGATCACATGCATACTTGGACTGGGAAAGGGAAATACCTTCCTTGGATTGCAAGACTTGAAGACCAAGAAAATAATGCAAGTGTCCTAAGTCTGTCATTTTAAACTTCTTTTTAAGGTTGGACTTCACATGGTTTATAAGGTTGGGATCACTACCAGTAAGGATAATATCATCAACATAAAGAACAAGAATGATAAGAGACTTACCCACTTTCTTGGTGTAGACAGTATTGTCAGAATGACACCTAGAAAATCCAGTTTCTAAAAGAAAGCTATCCATTTTGGCATACCAAGCCTGAGGGGATTTCTTGAGACCATAAAGGGATTTCTTAAGCTGACATACAAGGCTGGAGTCTGTTTGTATAAAGCCAATAGGTTGTTCCATATAGATTTATTCATTTAAGTCCCCATGCAAGAAGGCAGATTTAACATCCATCTAATGGACTTTGTTAGGATATTCCGACACATAGGAAAAAGTTAAGTATAACTTGGTCTAGTATAGAGTTAGGTAAAGTGTGTTTCTTTACTATGTACATTTTGTAACTTACAATCCGACGGTCACGATATGTAGTGATCCGACGGTTCATTCTCTCCTCGGTATTACCGACACTTGATCCGTGGCTTAACACCCGATTGGTCCATGATCTCTATTTAAAGAGCATGGAGGGTCATTTGTAGGGTAACCGTCCATGAGAGAAGCTTATGTAAATTTTCATTCCTTTTATTAATATATTGCCTGAAGTGGCCGCTTTGACTTAGGCCGTGGACTGTTTCCCTCTTTAAGGATTTTAACCACGTCAAAATACTGGTGTATTGATCTGTGATCTGTTTGTGAGCGGTGTCCTTTGGTGTTCTGTCTGAGGAACCTACCCTGTAAATTCCTACAGACTTCCCATTTGAAAGGGGCAGCAAGGGAAAGAACAAGGCGGATAGAGTTCATTTTGGCAACAGGGGAGAAGGTTTTAGTATAGTCAATGCCTTCAAGTTGTGAAAAACCCTTAGCAACAAGACGATCTTTATGTTTATCAACTTTTCCATCTGGTCCATACTTGGTTCGATAAACCCATTTGCATCTAACAAGTTTTCGTCCCTTTGGAAGGGGAACAAGATCCCATGTATCATTTACCAATAATGAATGATATTCTTCATTCATAGCTATGTCCCAATCTGGATGGCTTGAAGCTTTTGCAAAGGTGTCAGGATCATAATTAGTTGAAGCTTGAGCCAGTAAAGAAGAGGCTCTATTGTACTGAGAACATGTACGTCATTGATCTGTAGGATCACCAACAAGAGCACCTACTGCATCCAGAGTAGCACGGACCCATTTTGGACGCTGAGGAGCTAAAGGAGGATCCTAAGAAGGTGGGGGAGGATTGTCATCCTCACTGTCATCATCTGAAGAAGAAATATTTTCAGAAGTAGAAGGGATAGAGAGAGGTGGCACATCCACCGAACTAGGCTCGTAGGTCGATATATTTTTAGCAAATTTTACATCTCTTCTAATGATAACATTTTTGGACTTAAGTGGAATAAGTCTGTGTCCTTTGACATCTTCAGAATATCCAACAAAAATACATTTCTCACTCTTATGTTTTAAAGCTTTATGTTTCTCATCTAGAATATGGGCCCATGCTTCACTTCCAACAACACGAAAGTGACATACATATGGTTTAATTGAGCTCCATGCTTCTTTTGGAGTGATATTATTTAAAAACTTAGTAGTGTAGGTTTTAACCTCGTACAAAAATTACCTGCATACGAATTCTAAAACATAGAAAATATATCCATGCGAGAGCATAACACATAAAACACATATACACAAAGATTTTCCCCTAGATCCCAAAACCGGGACTACCAGTTTGATTTTTCATTATGTTCCTTTCAATGTTACAATACATATTTATACATGCCGAAGTATCCAATACCATGGACCGAAAACCATCGCATCCAAAACCATGGACCAAAAACCATCATGTCTAAAACCATGTGCGAAAATCATGCACAAAATCATAGGTAGGTCCCCCCGCTACGTAATCAGCACAACGAAGGGGGGGCTCCATCCTCTTTCTAACCCCCCGATTAACTACATGGGCTAGTCCTGGAAAGAATATAACACAACCCAACATTCTCTCACTTGTTATTTTCTTTCCACAGGGGGCCACAAGAGAGCTTAGTCATTTATCTAGCCTTGCAACGCCCATTGTTTCTCTACACCAAGAGAACTTCTCAAAGCTCACAGATTTTGTCAATGCATCTACAGTATTCTTCAAAGTGTCCACCTTTACTAGCAACACCTTTTTGTCTTCTATCTTATCCCTCACAAAGTGATACTGAACATCAATGTGCTTTGTCTTTGAATGATATGCAGGGTTCTTTGCCAAGAAAATTGCACTTTGGCTGTCACAGTCTATCGTTATAGCTCCCTATACTAACCCCATATTTGAACACAATATCTGCAACCAAATTGCTTCCTTGCTTGCATGAGTGGCTGCCATGTATTCTGCCTCTGTAGTTGATAGTGCCACTACAGATTGTTTCTTACTCATCCAACTGACTGCACCTCCAAATAGGTTAAACACATACCCACTTGTAGATCTTCTTTGATCCAGATCTCCAGCCTAGTCTGCATCAACAAAACCACAAATATCTAACACTCTGTCCAATCCTGGTCTTCCTTGGTAGCACAAACCATAATCACTAGTGCCATGCAAATACCTGAAAACCCGCTTTACTGCTATCCAGTGCTCCTTCCCTGGTTTTGACATAAACCTGCTCAATACTCCCACTACACTTGCATATGGAACACAGGACATGTCCTCTTTCTCTTCTTGTGTCTTGGGACACTGTTCAATAGATAACTGTACACCTACAGGAATAGGAACCTTCACTGGTTTACTATCCTGCATATTAAACCTCTACAATATTGTCTCGACATACTTCCTCTGGTTTAACCAGAGCTTCCTCTTTGTCTGATCTCTTTTAATTTCCATTCCCAAAATATAGTTTACAGCACCAAGATATTTCATGTCAAATTTGGAGGACAAATGGGTCTTCAAATCTTGGATAATTTCTTTGTCATTTCCAACCAGCAACATATCATCCACATACAAGACCAGATAAATAACACGGTCACCAATTAATTTAAAATACACACAGTGATCTGCTTTGCTTCTGGTGAAGCCAAGTCCCCGTATAAATGTATCAAATTTCTGATACCACATCCTTGGTGACTGTTTTAACCCATATAGAGACTTCTTTAACTTGCATACCAGTTCTTTCTTACCCTTCACCATAAAGCCTTCAGGTTGTTTCATGTAGATCTGCTCTTACAGATTCCCGTGAAGAAATGTTGTCTTGACATCCATCTATTCTACCTCAAAATCAAAAGCAATAACATTAGATAAAACTAATCTAATAGAAGTTACCATGGAAACAGGAGAAAAGAAATCACCAAAATCAATTCCCGACACCTAGGAATAACCTTTTGCTACCAACCGAGATTTATATTTCTCCACCTTTCCTTCTGCATTTGTCTTCTTCTTGAACACCCATTTGCTGCCGATGGGTTTCCATCTAGCCGAAAACTCCACCAGATCCCAAGCCTCATTTTTTTGCAAAGATGCCATTTCATCAACCATGGCCTCTTTCCAGATTTTTCGATCCTCTGAATCTACTACTTCCTTCACAGTTCTAGGATCATCATCAGTAATAGATAAAGAAAAATTTAAACAAAAATCAAATGGACTATACCTTTCTGGCTACCTTCTTTCTTGAACTGATCTTCTCACACCCGGAGTTTGTGGCTCTTCATCTTCTGATATCTCCTCTGCTATAGAGTCTGATTCTTCATCCTTTAGCTCAAACTCTATCTTCTTAGGTTCCTTTGGTAGGACTTCATGTTTAATAACATCTTTCACCTCTTTGAACACCACATCTGGCCATACACAACCTTCCTTATTACTGGGTTCCAAAGCTTATAACCCTTTAAACCATCCTTATACCCAATAAAGATGTACTTTTCAGATTTATTATCCAACTTGGTTCGTTTCTCCTTTGGAACATGTACATATGCATCACATCCAAATACCCTCGAATGTGAAATAGAGGGTTTCTTACCAATCCATAACTCTTGTGGAGTCTTATCCTCCAACGCTGATGAAGGTGATCTGTTGACCAGGTAACATGTTGTCTCCACCACCTCTGCCTAGAATTCCTGTCCTAACCCGACACCACTGAGCATGCTTCTTGCCCTTTCCATCAACGTCTTGTTCATTCTTTCTGCAACTCCATTTTATTGAGGTGTATATGGAGTAGTCTTCTATCGTGCTATACCACACTTCTTACAGAATTCTTCAAATTCCTTACTGCAAAACTCTCCATCGTTATCTGTCCTCAACACCTTTATCTTCTTCTCTGTCTAGTTTTCCACTAGAGCCTTAAATTCTTTAAACCTGTCGAAGACTTCAGATTTATTATTAAGGAAATATATCCATGTATTCCTTGAGAAGTCATCTATAAATGATACATAGTACACAGACTTACCCAGTGATGGAACCTTCACAGGTCCAAACACATCACTGTGAACAAGCTCTAATATCTTTTTCGCCCTCTTACTACTAGAGGGGAAACTCACCTGATTCTAACGGGACTACCAATTTTATTTTTAATTATGTTCCTTTCAATGTTACAATACATATTTATACATGCCGAAGCATCCAATACCATGGACCGAAAACCATCGTGTTCAAAACCATGGACTGAAAACCATCGCATCCAAAACCATGTGCGAAAATCATGCACAAAATCATAGGTAGGTCTGCCCAACCTAACATAGGGTCCAAAACCAAAATGGGGTTACTTGCACCCCTCAAACCCCTTGTGACCCCCCCCGCTACGCAATCAGCACAACGAAGGGGGGGCTTTGCCCCCCTTCTAACCCCCCGGTTAACTACGTGGGCTAGTTGTGGAAAGAATATAACACAACCCAACAAGTAGGAGTGCGATTTATTATGTAATTTGCACAGTTAATTGCTTCTGCCCAAAAATTAAGAATAAGTCCTTTATATTGAAGCATACAATTAGCCATTTCATTTAAGGTGCGATTATTCCTTTCAGCTACACCATTTTGTTGTGGAGTATATGGAACAGTATGTTGCATTTGAATTCCATTCTCAGTGCAAAAGTTGATGAATTTGTTGTTAACATATTCTCCGCCATAATCAGATCTTAGCTTAAGAATTTGATGTCTGAATTATTTTTCAACAGAGGCCTTAAAGGCCAAGAACATGTTAAATACTTCACTCTTGAGTTTTAAGAAGTATACCCAAGTGCGTCTGGAGAAATCATCAATGGAAGTTAAGAAATACTTATAGCCAAAGAATGAAACAACTGGAAGTGGACCACATAAATCACTATGCACAAGCTGTAAAGGGGCTGAGGCGTGCCAAGAGGCATGTTTTTCAAAACTATCTTGATGATGTTTTTCGAGTACACATCCGGAACAAACACCATCTCTACAAGATACCATTGGAAGATCTATCACCATATTTTCTTTATGTAGATTTGAAGGAAGAGATAGTTTAAGTGACCAAATTACTCATGCCAAAGTTTGCTCACTTCATCGTTATGAGAAACAAATACTGAGGGAAGATTTGATGACCCAAAGTTGTTAAACTTATACAACCTTGTAGAATCATCAGCAATGCCAGTAGCTAAAATCTGTGTAGGATCTCTTAGGTCCTTAATTACAACATCGTGAGGTGAAAATTCAACAATTTTACCTTCACCTAAATGAGTTATCTAATATAAAGATAGAAGGTTGCAGGATAAGGTTGGAACACATAATACATCATTAAATTGACCATTGTCTATATGAACAGTTCCATTCCCTACAACACTAAGAGATCTATCATCACCAACATATATATTGTCGGTGTTACAATCATTTAAAGAAGAAAACATGGCTTTGTTTTTGGCCATGTGATAAGAAGCTCCAAAATCAATGAGCCACTCATGAGAATTAGAAGAAGAAGATACATTTAGTGCATATCCAGACCAAGATGTTTGAAAACCACATGCAGAAAGTGTTATTCCTGAAGATGAAGTTGAAGTTGAAGAGTGCTCCAAATGGATGTTATGCTTCTTCATTGCTACTTCCAAGGCTTCCATCTTCTTAAAGAATTTGGATTCTAAGTGGCCATCCCGATTACAAAAGTGGCAATGTCTATCAGTCTTCTTCCCTTTGTTTTTATTTTCCTTATCATTTTGTTGAAATGATTTCTCATTTTGAGACTGAAATTGCTTAGGACCCTTGTTTGGTTTAGGACCATTATTTTTAGGATACAACTTCTTAGGATTCTTTGAATTTGGTTGTTGCTGGGCGGCTAAGGCTTTCTTAGAAGAGTTTTCAAGATTAAGAAGACCAAGGTGTAATAGTTTTTCTTGTTCTCTTATTAAAGAATCACAAAAGGCATCAAAGGAAGGGGACTTGTAGTCTTGTCCTTGAGAAATGAAGGCTTCTCTTGTAGAATGGAAGGTGGAAACAAACACAGAGTAGGTTGGTCGCAACTTAGTAAGAATGGAAGAAATAAGTTTACCATCTTCTTTCTTAACCTTAACACCTTCCAAGAGAAGTCTAAGGATCTTGAAATTGGACAAAAAATCTTCAATGGAAGAAAACTTATTGGGGTCCAATGTAAGCAACTCATTTTCGAGTTGATGGGCTCTAAGTTCATTTTTAATTCCAAAACTTTAGTGATCTGTTTCATTGCTTCATTAGGAGTATCAAGTTATGCAATATGGAATCTAAGGTCTAGAGAAATAGACATCCCTATCAATCCACGTGCTTGATCTTGCCTATTTTCCCATTTGGTTGCCTTATCTTCATCTTTCAGTTTGGTTTCTTGGCCTGAGGCTATTCTATAAAGACCTTTACTTCTAAGTAAATCCACAATGTAGGACCACCATTGGAAGTAGTTGGTGCTGTCAAGAATAACTTGGCAAGGACTTTCCATTTTAACAAAAACTAAAGCTATAGATGCTAAAACTAAGTGTTCTAATGGAAAGATCTTGAAAAATTAGGCCGATTAAAAAAAAATGGCTCTGAAAACGGCTTCTGGATGAAGAAGTTATGGCTTTTTGAAGAAAAGTTGTTGAAGATGCCGACGAAGTATGGGAATGTGTGGAAATGAATGATAATGTTATATTTAAAAGAATTCCACCCCCTTTCCAAACTTAATCTAATTAGCTCAACAAAAAGAAACACTTGAACTCAAGACCTCTATTCTCATAAAGTAACTTTGGACCAAGTGAGCTAGTTTAAAAGGTTAATAATTTTTGGAAAAGAGGAAAGGGGGGGGGGGGGGGGGGGTTTAGTTACCGAAGCTTTGGGGTGTGTGCTTACTTGAGAAAGCTATTTTTTTTGCCTACAAAACAAAAACAACAAAACCCAAAATGGACATACAAAAAAAAATAAACCTTATGGTTTGAAGTTAGCTTTACCCGAAAACTAACAATTTTCCTCAATGTTTATGATTTTTCGATATCACACTAAGGCGCGGCGAAAAAGAGAATACGCATGAGAAAAATCCTTCCTTTCTATTTCTAATTTGCCCAAATTGTATAGAGTCACAGAGCAAAGAGCATATGCAAAAATGAAAGGTATAGATCTGGTAATAAAAAACAAAGAGCTAAATAAATCGAAATAAACAGAGAGAAAATAACTAAAAACTACAAATAAACATTGTATACCTCCAGATCTTAAAAATGATGTAGCTAGGTCTACCGGAAACCTTTTCGTGTCAAACGAAATGGGTTCCTCACTGGAACAGAGCTCCTAACACAATAGAGCAGTCCTCTCAGCCCAAAAGAAGTCAGTAACAATAGATCTAGGAAATGACAGTCGGATGCAGTTCTAACGGCTTCAGATTTGGATCACCAATGGATGTGGCCCTCAAATAGCTCTGATACCATGTAGGAATTTACAGGGTAAGTTCCTCAGATAGAACACCAAAGGACATCACTCACAAATAGATCATAGATCA
This sequence comes from Pinus tabuliformis, assembly GCA_031772625.1. Classification (NCBI taxonomy): domain Eukaryota; kingdom Viridiplantae; phylum Streptophyta; class Pinopsida; order Pinales; family Pinaceae; genus Pinus; species Pinus tabuliformis. The sequence continues at coordinate 280,433,116 of CM062812.1, forward strand.
ATACACCAGTATTCTTGACGTGGTTAAAACCCTCAAAGAGAGAAACAGTCCACGGCTTGAGCCAACGCGGCCACTTCAGGAAATTTATTAATAAAAGAATGAAAATTTACATAAGCTTCTCTCATGAATGGTTACCCTATAAATGACCCTCATGCTCTGTAAATAGAGATCATGGAGATCATGGATCAAGTGTCGGTAATACCGAGGAGAGAATGAACCGTCGGATCACTACGTATCATGACCGTCGAATTGTAAGTTACAAAAGTACATAGTAAAGAAACACACTTTACCTAACTCTACAGTAGACCAAGTTATACTTAACTATTTCCTATGTGTCAGAATATCCTAACAATGTCACCTTGGAGAACATGGACACCATCAAGGACTACCGATCTTGGCATCAGCATGTTACTGTTGATCATCGCAAGGATGTTTAGGAGTTTGACTTCCATGGTTGTCTAAGTCAGAGTGATGTCTAGCATGGTTTGCTCAAGCCATTTTGTCTCACATGGGTACTTGTGCATTGTAATGTAAGGTCATGTCAAGTGTAAGTCAAGTGTCGATAATTGGATGTAACAGTCATAGAGTAGATGAAGAGTCATGAGGGTAGTTGAACTGTCACAAAGGGGAATGTCAAGGGTCACCCCACCCTTTGCTATAAATAGTCCCTCATAACTCATTGTATAGGTTTTTCATCAACCAAGCTTCTGATAAGACTATCTTGGAGAGAGCTTGGAAAATATTGTAACGAGCCTTGGCTTCTCCACTGCCTAGAGCTAGTACAACTCTTTGGAGGAGCAGGTGTTGTGGCTGTAACCTTCTGCTATTGGAACTAGTGGTTGGACATTGACGTATTGTATGACTGGAACTTACACTTCTTAATGTAACAAGAGCCAACATGTTTCATGCATATGTTGTATTGTATTTTATGCTATTTGGCTTACTCTAAATGATATATGTATTGGTTTTCTTACGCATGCATGTATAGCTATGTGTGTATGTATGTATGAATATTTTTGAAATGTGCTATTGGTTTAACCATCACTTTGGATTGCTTGCTAACTTGCCTTCCATGTTGTGATGTATCTTTGCTCGTGTGTTCCCTTATTAACCACGTGTTGTCACAGGTTTCCAAGGGGCACACTCATCTCAACCCCTGTGTGTTAGAACCTCTCATGCACCTTCCTTGGCATGGTACAGTTGTCACACCCTTGCTACCAACAGAGTTATCTTACTTGCCTCTATGAAAAATCGCGGTCAAGGCATTACCATATGACCCACTATTGGGACTCCTACACCAAATGGTCTGAGGTCTAATTGGGACTTCTTACCGAGGAGATCCCCTGACATGTTGGCAAGTCCAACAATGTCAACATTTATGGTGCTAGAAGGAGGGCCAGATGACAAGTTGTGTCCTCTCATCCTATTTTGAACCTTTGCATATCTATCATGGATTCTTGCACTCTTCTCCCTACACGTTGTTTTACGAATCATGAAGATGTCACCATCATGAGGGAGTTTTTTATCACTTGTCCACTTACACATATGATGTTGAAGGCGAAGTAGCCTGGCCTGAGTTCTTACATGACTTTCTTTCCATGCTTCATGAGGAAGATGGGTGTTCTGATGAATAGGCCAGCTTGTTGCTTGCAACACACTTTGCAAATCTCCACTTTGATGGCTGTGCAGCCTACCAGCTGACATTGTGCACTCACTTGAGAACTTCTGTGATCTCATTGAAGACACTTTCCATCTTTTTGATCCAGAACATTTTGACCAAAAAATGTTACAACAATGGAAGGCTCTTCATGAATCGACTATGGATTTTTGGCAACGCTTCTATGACTTGCAATTTCAAGCTCCGAAGAGGCAAATGAAATTTTTCTATATTTGGGACCGATTCGAGTATTGTGTTAAGAAATCTACTTGTCCCAAGAAGAAGTTTGAAATGAAGCCTCACTTAGCATTCTTCAGTGATGGAGTTGCACAATCATAGACGGATGCGGTCACTGTCACAAGTCACTGTCCGCCATCCCCTCATCAATCAGATCCACCACTGCAGAGTGATGTTGAGGATCATGCTCACACACCTGTTCAATTATCACATCCTCCCAACATCACTTCCATTCATTTTCACATAGATTTGGTTATGAGTCCATCGATTTGTCACATGCATCTTGTTAAACAACCTCTGTCTTCTCACTTGGCTATTCCTCTGGATGATATTGTCTTGTGTTCTTCCATTCTAGACTCTACACTTGTTGTGAACGAGGAACAAGCCACTGATGGAGTTGGTGTTCTAAAACCAACATGCATTGTCATTCATGAATAATATGAGTGGGAGTTTGAGCATCAACACTCAGGGAAGGATGATTCCCTTCCATCCAAGCCTCCTCTGTTCTTTCCTAACATCTTTGGTGAACCTGCCATCTAAGATTTTGCATGTGTATCTTCATCCACAGATGCACCCATTATTGATCACTCGCAGGATACACCGGATGTCAGTCCATCATTTGACAACAGAGAGGATGAGTTATTCATTGAAAATCCACTTGATCTTTCATTTGTCTTTTCCAGAAACACAGAGGATGAATTTGTTCGCTTCTCATCTAACCCTCTGTTCAATTCATCAGATCACGAGGATGCCGATGAAATCATTGATTTTTCTGGTCATGTCTGTCGTGATCCATTTGCTCCCATATTCAATCACGATCATGTTTCTATCACATTTGAATTGAAGCCATGGATTTATAATGATCTATCTGATGATGAAGTTGAAACACCCAAGTTGTTGAGGCACTTTAGCCTGAGCTGATGGTTATGTCAGGCCCTTGCTCTCTTAGGGTTAGTCTCACTTCTGATCAGGAAAATATTAAATCACTTGAGGCTCCTTATCACTCATCTGTATTCATTGAAGAACAATTTCACACATAGATCATGCTTCCTCCACTAAAACTGCATGATCCTATCGCTCATGCATTGGAGGAATCTTACATTGCAAGCACACGTGCATGACACAAGTTGACTTTGTTTCTTTTGTTTGCTTGCATGTCACAGTCAAGAGTGTGCTTATGCTTCAAAGTTGCACCAGTGTCACACAACACCATGGTAAGTCCACGAACTACTCTTCATGCACTTGCACTCACTTATGTCCCATGGGCACTTTGAAACATGAAGTGTGGTTGTTTTCATTGTTATATCTTTCCTTCTTGCTAGTTTGCACAACTGGGTTTCTCACGGACCAAACCTTCACCAACATGGGTCAACCAATGCACCAGTGGTTGCATTGGAAATATCACTTCAAGTGATCAAGCCCATGCACCATTAGTTTAGGAGTAGGAGTAGTGTTTTCTTTTAGTTGGTTTGCTTGCATGCTTGTTTATTTACTTTCTTTGTTCGCTTTTTTGTTTTCCTGCTTGTTTTCTTACTTTACTTTCACTTTTTATTATACTTTTGCTTTGCTTTGTTGTTTGTTAGTTTTCTTGTTTTGTTCATAGGTTAGTTTCGCATGAAACCATGTATGAATCTTGAAACAAGTTGGGTAAAATACAAGAGGCTTTGTGCAGCTATCACTCCTTGGTTACCTGTCATCTTGTCTCTGTATGAAGAACTTGTTACTTTTAGTCCATGATACGTCGAAGGAAAATACATACTATTTGAAGTGAACCTTTTTCAAAACAGAACACTTACACACTAACTAGTGTCACCTACTGAGGTCAGTTGTTTTTGGGTTAACCCTTGACAGCTCAATCATGTAGAGTAAGGTGAGGGGGGAAATCTTAACAAGCATGTCAGAGGTATAATAAACTACTTCTCTGCTGGAACAACCCCTTCTTCTCTCAATAAGTCGAGATCCCTCTTCCACCTCTAAAATGATTAAGTGCTATGCAAAGTTATCAAAAAATGAAAAGTGAGAAAAAATTAAAAATGAAAGTGAAGAAGGCGAAAGAAGATAAAGGCTTCCTACGTAGAGAGGTGATGCAAGTAACTTCGTCAGGGTACTGACCAGGCTCGCTGGTAGCAGAACCATGCTGTGTTCCTATGTGACTCTGTCGGAGTACTGTCTAGGCCTACTGGCAACGGAGCAATACCAGAGATGAAACTAAGACTCTGATGACTATACTTCTTCTACACTAATATACCCCTCAACCCCAATCAAAACAATTTTGTTTCCTTGGCTTGGAATGTGTTTCAATTGACTGAGAGCTTGGTAGATGCTACATCTTCCAATCAAGCTAGTGTGAAACCAAGATGAACTGAGAACTGAACAATACTTCCAGAAGTGTTAGACTTTCTTTTCAAGAACAAGGTCCATTCAGAGAGATGGAGTTCTACCAGTGTGTTGCCAAGTATTGTAGTTGATATAACCACCCTCCAAAAATTTTCCTTAGTTTTGTTTTAGAGCCTCCCTACCAACCTTTCACAACACCTTATCTTGCTTCATCAAGTACACAAGCTTTTGCATTTTCTTGCACAAAGACAACATGTCTATCAAAGCTTGATGCATTCCTGTCACAGGCTAATCAATCGGACTTGGTCCAGTTGCAGGCTGAGCATATTCCCCAAGAAATTGCACAATTCTAGAGGCCAACCAACCTTCCCTCCAGAAATTGTGCAATTCTATCTAGCAGTCTGTTGGGCTCCAAAATTGTGCAATCCTGCCAATCAGGCTTCACCCAGAAAACTATGCAATCCTTCCTAGCAGGCCTTCTTAGCCTAGGAATTAATCAATCCTAGGCAGTAATCAACTGCTCTGCCCAAAAATTGCACAAATCTCCTAGGAAACCAACCCAGCTCCCATCCATAAATGTGCATTCTCTCCCAACAGTTGAGCAGCCTCATGCATGAGCAGTTGGGTTGACCAGTTCCACTCGAGACCAAGGAAACTTGACTTGCATTCATGACTTGCTTTTTCTTGGAATAGCAAAAGGAAACATGCAAAAAGCATCCCATGATTCAGGGAGCTATTCTTAGCAGCCAGAGGTTACATGCAAAGTTTGTTATAGAAACTTTCCTCCAAGTGCTTCTTTCTCCTAGATTTGTGGCATGCACGTCATGAGCTCAAACTTATTTATTCGTCACATCAAAGCTCATTCTTTCACATCGATCTTGGAGCTCTGACATCCACAACACATCCAAGACTCTTCAACATATCCGGCTCAGCTATTCACGGGTAAGTGGTCTCAACTTGTCCTTTTAAGCATTTCTGTCGATTTTTGTGTTTTTTCTTGTGTGATTGTTGTTTTCCTGATTTCTTTAGGTGCTTGTTTTCATTTACATGCATACTAGCTTGTACTAGCACCATTTCAGTTTTCATTTCTATCTCACTATTGTCGCATGCATGAAACTGTTTTGCATGAACGGTCGCCGATTTGATGACTCGCTTCACCCACATGCATGTTGATATTTTTACTGAATATTCCATTCAATGTTCACATGCTTGATCAATCACTTCTACTTTCACTTAGTGTCAGTGTGCATTCACTTTCATATTTGGTTTAAGTTTCCCATCGGCAGGTCTGGGCAACCTTGGCCCGGACTTTGCCTCACCCAAACAACATTGCGCAATCTGGAGAAGGAAGGATCTGTATTCCTCTCCATAAATGCACATTTTTTCCCAGGCACTGTCCTCCAGGACTATTTTTCACATTTCTAAGGGATAGTGACTACTGGCCCAGAAAATTGTGCAATGTAGTCCCTGAGCCTACAGTCATTGCTAGCTAGAATTGCGCATTGCGCGATCCCAGTAGTCAGCAGTCAGCCTGGATTGCACATTGCACAAATCGAGCAACCAATATTGCCTCCTAGAAAACCTAGACTGCCTTTTTTGCAGTTTTGACAGCCAGTCACCCAGCCTCCCAGAAGAAATTACGCAATCTTTGCCTATCATTTCCCAGGTATGTGTTAAGTCATTCCCCAAATTTTCTTTGATTTTCGCTGACAGGTTTCTTGCCATGCATTTTTCTTTGTCTCTAGATATTTTAGGTGTTCATCCACCTCCTAGAAATACAGGATCAATGGCCTCCAAGAGAGTAGGATCAAAGGACACTTACGGAAGTGCAACTGGAGGAGGAGTTAAACAGGTGTCTGCATGTCTATCGATCTATGAAGATACCAAGTTGTTTTTAGACACAAACATCAAGCTGAAATGGGAAGAGGTCAATGAATCATTTGCAGGCACTTTTTCGGAAGACCTCGAAGACTGTCATGTGTATGTGAACATTCACAAGTTTGGCTTGTACCGGATTGCATGCAGATACCCCCTGTTCCCATGCATGGACATGATACACTTGATCGCCTCGCACACTAATCCTGAGATGATGACTCTAAGCAGTGTTAGCGGGACGAATATTGCAACCTTCTGGGCACATGATTATGATGATATGTATCATATGTAGAAGCCCGTGACTATCATGAGGACTCCTTTCAGCTTACCCAACAACAATGCCAACTCTAGAGACACTCTGAAGAATTGGGTAAAGGAGCCGGCTAGATTCAGGATGACACCCATCCAGATCTATAAGATGAAGAAACTGTGGAAGGCGTATCAATACTTGGTCATATTTTCATGTTGATTATGTGGCCAAGAAAGCATAGAAACCTTCCCACAAAGTTGGGTGATCACACTGGACCAACTGGCCAGAGAGGGTAAACCATGTAACTGGTCCAACATGTTGGCTCATTCACTGAAGGAACATGTAACGAAGGCTCGATAGTCACCCAAAGGTATGAAAGTAGAGAGCTACATGTCTGCTTACATCTTAGATGAAATCTATGCCCGACAGGAGTTCTCGGGCTTGGAATGGGCATGGTCACGAGCAAAGACTACTGTGAACACATATTGTAAGTTTTTGTCTGAATGTAGCTTCAGAGGAGTAATCACATGGTTGTCTGATCATTTTGTCACCCTTGTTTACAAAATGATATTCGAACAGGATCCACCATGCATGTCGAAGGAAGAAATTGAGGCACTAATAGACATTGCTAATTGGTATGCGTCACCGTCCAGCACTTTCATACGAATGTTCAATGCATAGAAGCCTCCACATGTTCTACCGATGTTTTCCTTAGACATACTCGTCATGCAGGAAGTAGCACATCACATCTCGGCATGATTGATAGCTAGACTACACCGGAAGAATAAGCCACCTTGGTCTGCTCTTCCATTGCGGATTGGGTTATACGAGATTTGGAGTTTCAACTAAGCGGATGTCAAAGCAGAACTGATGAAGAAGTATCCATTCGACCTCTGAAGTTACAATCCGTATGACCTGCATTGTATTGTGAAATATCACTGCACAAGAGTACAATTCAACTGGATCCACGGGGCATGTCATTGGGCGGAGGAGGACCCATGGAGATATTGTTATAACTCCTCCATTCTCAATGAACCGGTCAGCTTCGCTGTGGAGTGGTTAGCGAAGCAACGTGAAGTAGCATATCGGAGAGCACTAGCATCAACAACAATAACATCAGAGGAAAGCATACCAGTGCATGACAAGGGCAAGAGGAAGATTGTTGATTGAATGGAGGAAGAGAAAAGTTGCAAGTTCCGAGAAGATCCACTTATGGAGAAAGAAACTATGGCTATAAAGGTGAAGAGGCAACAACGTGACAAACGAATCGCACAAAGGCAGAGGGATAAGAGAAGAATGGAAAAAGCAAATAAGGAGTTGCATGAGTTGAAGGAGCAACTCTGGAAGGAACAAGAGCTGCACAAACAAGAGAGGGAAGCATAGTAGCAATAGGTACAGCAGGGGATGCAACATGTGCAAACAAATGAAACAGCGCCTGTACAAGTAGTGGATTCATCAGAATAGCTGGCATTAGGTTGACAGGGTGAACCATCACAAGAGAAGGACTTCACTCATGAGATAGAGCAAGCACTTCAACAGTTGGATATGGATATGGAGCAACGACAATTGGAACATGACATTGACCTTATGCCTCACCACCAAGAGGTCGACTTACTTGCTTCACCACATCCAGATGATGAGCAAGTCTCAAGTGACCGAGGAGGCACTGAGATCCTTGAAGATCAGTTAGAAGAAGAGATGCACAAGATCTCATTCGACGAGTATCAACATAGGGTTGTGCAGTCTCGTAGAGTGTCGACTCCAGATGATCATACATCTCCTGCGCAAGATGAGGAACGAGTGATCATGTATGACATGCGCAAACATCTAGTAGCCTTGGCCAATGCAACTATAGTGTATGCCAAAGCCACTAGCTCAAGTGTTCACTTTTTGATAGCTAAGAATGAGCGAATGGCTAAGGAACTACAGATGGCCAAGCAAGGAGGAGAGTTGGTGACAAGGTCCACCCGAGTTGAACTGAAGAAGGCAATACAATATGAAGTATTGTCCCTTGACATAGTTATGCGAGCGTTGTACTCCAAGTTTGGCACCATGCATAAGGCAGTTGCCCATCTCAACGGATGGCAGCAATGATGTAATAGGAAAGCATGTATCTTGATGAACTTGCATGCTGTTTTTGATCACATTCAAGCATGGATGATGAGATACAAGGGATTCCTGCTTCACTTGCCTAAGATGATGAAGGCCAGTGCGGTCAAGCTGAAGGCACGTATCCAGAATCAGATCCAGAACTATGAAGAGCTCCCGCATCTCATCACTAGTATACATGCTTCCCATGCACGTGTGTTCAAGAGTATGGATGTTGTGGTGCACGCACATGTGATCCCATCTATTGGGACTCTCACCCAAGTGAAGAGTCCCAATAGGTCTGACTAGAGCTTGACTCGTACTTTGACGAGTTGATGCACATCGCCACCAACCTAGACTTGCCCATCAGTGCAAACATCATGCATAAGTATGTTGCTAGTCCAACTACATTGAAGACAACGATGCACATGCTTACAAACAAGTTGGATAGAGGAGCCCGAGCAGTGTACCCGTATGCTATGGAGGCAAGAGTCAGGTTCTAGAAAGATGTCACCTTAGATCATACGGACACCATCAAGGACTACCGATCTTGGCATCAGTATGTTACTATTGATCACAGCGAGGATGTTAAGGAGTTCGACTTCTATGGTTGTCTAAGTCAGAGTGATGTCTAGCATGGCTTGCTCAAGCCATTTTGTCTCACATGGGTACATGTGCATTTTAATGTAAGGTCATGTCAAGTGTAATTCACATGTCAATAGTTGGATGTAACAATCATAGAGTAGATGAAGAGTCGTGAGGGTAGTTGAACTATCACAAAGGGGAATGTCAAGGGTCACCCCACCCTTTGCTATAAATAGTCCCTCATAACTCATTGTATAGGCTTTTGGTCATCCAAGCTTCTAATAAGACTATCGTGGAGAGAGCTTAGACAGTATTGTAATGAGCCTTGGCTTCTCCACTGCACAGAGCTAGTACATCTCTTTGGAGGAGCAGGCGGTTGTGGTTGTAACGTTGCGCTATCGAAACTAGTGGTTGGACATGGATGTATTGTATGACTGGAACTTACACTTCTTAATGTAACAAGAGCCAGCACGTTTCATGCATATGTTGTATTGTATTTTATGATATCTAGTTTACTCTAAATGATATATGTATTGGTTTGCTTACGCATGCATGTATTGGTATCTGTGTATGTATGTATGAATCTTTATGAAATGTGTTGTTGGTTTAACCATCACTTCAGATTGCTTGCTAACTTGCCTCCCATGTTGTGATGTATCTTTGCTCATGTGTTCCCTTCTTAACTGCATGTTATCACAAGTTTCCAAGGGGCACACTCATCTCAACCCCTGTGTGTTAGAACCTCTCATGCACCTTCCTTGGCTCGCTACATCTGTCACTTCCTTGCTACCAACGATGTTATCTTACTTGCCTCTATGTGAAATCGTGGTCAAGGCATTACCATACAACCCACTTCTGGGACTCCTACACCAAAGGGTTTGAGGTCTAATTGGGACTTCTTACCGAGGAGATCCCCTGACATGTTGGCAGGTCTGGCACTGTCAACAGACTGTTATATAATTTATCAAACCTCCTTATAAATTTTGAAACACCTTCATTATGCTTTTTTTTCATTGCATTAAATTATGTAAGAATATAGCCATAGTCCCTTTTATCCCCCCATTTCTGCATGAAAGAATTATCCATCTCTTCCAAAGTATTAATTGAAGCATTTGGTAGAGTCTTGAACCATCTCCTGGCCTCTACATTCAAAGATTGAACAAAGAGTCATAGCACTACATCAAGATTTTCTACATTCAAATTCTCAGCAAATGGGAAAAAAACCTCTATATGTTTTTGGGATGAAATATCATCCTCTCCAGTGAACCTTGGAATATTTTTAAGGTAATATTGTGGCATACCATTCAAAGGCTAAAGCAATTTAAGTGGAGCATATCTATTAAGTAGGAAATCACGGAAAACCATGTTTCTCAATGGAGGTGGTAGAAGATTTACCATATGGTCTGGTTGAGGTGTTGTATGGATTATGGTTGAATGGCGTTGAGAAGAAGTGATACCAAATCTCAGAGTGCGACTGTTTATGAGGATATTTTTCGCTTATTCAAGTTTTGGGCAGGTAGGGAATATGAGAGGGGGGAAAATGATATAATCTTCTTTAAATTTAACTATGGAAGAAAGGAGTCAAACAGTTGGCAACATTCTTTTGAATATTCCAAATCTTTGAAGGAGGACTCAGAGTAGTTTATCATAGCTTTCTGAGAGCTGGAAGTCGACACTTTAGGAAAATATATTGTGGGATCTAGAGTAATAGGGGTCCTCTCTTTCCAAATCCTCCTGGATATGATCTTATTAGGGTCAAATATGAGACGAGTTTTCTGTTGGGAAGTATCAGTGTGAGTATGAGACCTCTTGAAAGCCAAGATGGTAAAATAAATATATAAACAGTGGAATCGCTAAGGTGAGATATTTTCAACCCACACTTCCCTTTCTCTCCTAACAAAGGGAATGTAAAAATGTCTTACCTAGGGAAAATATTCTTATTTAGTCCCCAAAAACAACGCTAGAAGATGTTGTAACTCCTAGATACAACCCCCAGGTTGAGGAGACCTTAATGCCTATGACATCTTAGTCTCTCTTGAAGATGAATTATTGCTACTCAAGAGATGAATGGAAAATTAATTTTAAAACTAGTTTAATTACCTTTCACAAAGATAGATTCAAACATACACATAGATAATAAAGATCATACCAAGAATAAACGTCCAATTCTGGTGGCCTAAACATAGTAAATGCAACTCAATTTGTTGTTGCAGTAAAGATGGGAAGAGGGTGTTGAAAAATGTAACTAGGTTCGGTCTTCATAAAATGTATTTGTCAAAAGATTTTTATCATTTATACAAGGTCATATTAAAGGATGGGTTTCATGCTTGGGTCATCATTTTATTAGTCAAAGTCCCCATTGTGGACTCTATGATTAATAAAGAGTCATTGTATATTTTATGAGACCATTATTGGGCTTTTGAATGATGTAAAAAGAATTATGTTTAAGTGAAAAATGAATCATGTAACCTCCACACCAAGTCAGCCTCAAGAAGATCAAGTCGGTCTCAAGGAAGGAAATTCGACCTCATTGGAAGGCCATATATAGAAGGCAGTTTGACTTCATTTGGAGCATCTCACTCTCTCGCACATAGTTCGATATCTGAAGCTAGAAACTAGAAGCTAGGAAAAGTGTGAAGGTGAATAAGGAGGCCAAAAGGAGTGCAAGTTTGGTCAAAGAAGAAGGAAAGAAAAAAACTGAAGTTTTGGTGTGTGTGTCTCTCTCTCTTGTGTGGGTTAGTTTAGGAGATCGAAGTCTCCTTTTCAAAGTCGAAGTTGTTGTTGATGTTAGAAGCTTCCAGGTCGAAGTTGCTAGGTTCGAAGTGTTGTTGCTGCTATCAAAGGTTGGATCAAAGAAGGAGAGGTTGGCTTGGTGTGGAGGATTTCTTTGCCTAGGTTGAAGAGTCTCAAGGAAAACTATTGAAGGAAGATATTTTGACTAGGTTTTCCTCTAGATAGGGGTTTTTCCCTGGTAAAGTGCCTATATCTTGTGTCAGTTGGTAGGTTCTCTGATGTATCTGGTAAATACTAGGTTGGATATATGCTTTGTTGTGAACATCCTCGCTCAGTTTTTGTTGGAGCCTCATCATAATCACTGTATATTTGCGAAGCAGATATTGAGATATCTTTGTGGTATGATACATCACTGCCTAAAGTAAAATAGCAAGGAAGTCAAGTTGATTGGCTTCAAAGATTCTAATTAGGGTGGTAGTGAGACTGATGGAAGAAGCACTACCGAAGGATGCTTTAGTTTGGGATATGTTATGATCTCATTGATGAGTAGAAAGAAAGATCCTATTTCTTTGAGTAGTCCTGAAACAGAGTACGTGTCTTCATGTGAAGTAGGAAAGGAGGTTATATGGTTAAGGAAGCCTTTGAAAGATTTGTTCAAGAAGCCTCTGGATCCTATTATGATTAATTGTGATAATCAAAGTTGTATCAAGTTGTTTAGAGATCCTGTGTTTCATGCTAGGATGAATCATATCAACAATAAGTTCCACTATATTAGGAACTTGGTGTAAGATGGGATCGTGAAGCTACATATGTCCCAACAGATGATTAGGTAGCTGATATACTAACAAAGTATCTTCCTAATAAGAAGTTTGAATATCTTAGAATCATGCTTGGTTTAGTTAATATTGTTGATTTTGTTGATGATGATAAAAGTTTGGAAGAGATTTGTTGAGGGCTTGTGTGTAAGACACATTGCATGGGAGGACATCTGGCCAAAACTATGTGTTTATGTCTAGTTCCCGAAGTAGGGAGGGTGGCGTTGGTCATGGAGCTCTGACCTTGGATACACATCTAGATCCCTGGGTTGATGGTTAGCAAGTAATCCTGATGGTGCCTAGGGAGGCTCAAAGCTTTAGCCCATCTTAGTCCCACATTGATAGATTTCCCTAGTCAGGAATCTAGTCCATGTCATTATGGTGCCTAAACTATTGAGAGACCTTGGATAGATTTCCCTGGCTAGGAATCTAGTCCATGACATTGCAGTGCCTAAAATCTTCATAGTTCATATAGTTTGAGATCTTCCATATATACCTCCCTATTTAAGAGGGAGTGTTGAAAAATGTAACTAGGTTTGATCTTCATAAAATGTATTTGTCAAAAGAATCTTTATTTTTGTTACAATGAGTTATTAAAGCATGGGTTTCATGCTTGGGTCATCATTTTGTTAGTCAAAGTCCCCATTGTGGACTCCTAGGATTAATAAAAAGTCATTAGAGTCATTGTATATTTTATGATACCCTTCTTGGGCTTTCAAACGATGTAAAAATAATTATTTTTAAGTCAAAAATGAATTATGTAACCTCCACACCAAGTCGGCTTCAAGGAAGGAAATTCGACCTCATTGGAAGGCTATATATACAAGGTAGTTCGAATTCATTTCGAGCATCTCACTCTCTCACACATAGTTTGATATCTGAAGTTGGAAGATGGAAGTTGGGAAAAGTGTGAAGGTGAAGAAGGAGGCTAAAATGAGTGCGAGTTTGGTTAAGGAGGAAGGGAAGAAAAAAATAAAAGTTTTGGTGTCTCTCTCTCCCTATCTCTCATGTGGGCTAGTTTAGGAGATCGAAGTCTCCTTGTCAAAGTCAAAGCTGTTGTTGATGTCAAAAGCTTATAGGTCGAAGTTGTTAGGGTTGAAGTGTTTTTGCTTCTACGTCGAAGGTTGGATCGAAGAAGGAGAGGTTGGATTAGTGTGGAGGATGTATTTTTCTATGTTGAAGAGTCTCAAGAAAAATTATTGAAGGAAGAGATTTTGACTGAGTTTTCCCCTAGATAGGGTTTTTCCCTAGCAAAGTGCCTACATCTTGTGTCTTGTGTTTTTGTGATATTCATGCACACATAATTTGGTAATTTCTTGATGAAATATAATATAAAAAATAAATAAAAGAAGCCAACATAATTCACAAGTAATTATCAGGAAAGAGAAATCTAACCCTAATCCTACTAGCATTGATTTCTCAACAAAGGGAAATTAAGGAAGGATTTCAGCACAAAGGGTTGGACAAACCCAAAATCCTAAGTAATAAATCCTAGAATTATGGAAGAATAAGGAAATGAAATGCAGAAATTATGGAGTGCATTTTAAGATTTCTAGCTCAATACTTCATGGGTACATTTTGCTATAGTATAACATAGTAAATCTGTAATTTCACAGATACTGTCTGCTACAATATAACATAAGTAAATCCATGATTTATAAGTGAATCTAGCAACTACTACTTACACAATTTCTGAGGAAGAGAAACAAATATGAAATGATATACAGAGGAAGAACACATACTACACATTACTATGCTTGGAATCACCGGATCTTCATCATTAATCTTCAAAAGTGGAGCCCATATCACAGGATCAACACTGTTGAAATTTGTATAACAATTACCACCTCATGAACAACAATTGTACCAAAACGTGGAACCTCTTTCTTTGCAAACAGAACTTAGAATATTTGAATAGATAGAATTCCAATGCCTAAAAATAGAATTTCAGAACCTTTCTAATGAGTTTCTTCCCTCTTTTTATAGGGAAAACCAAAGAAAAACAACTTACAAAATATCTTCAAATGTTATAGTTGTCTGAGCATGTGAATGTCCTAATGATTACAAAACAAATCCAATTCTCTTCTCAAAATGAAAAAAATTACAAAATAAAAAAAACATGAGAAACGTGAGGTGTCACAATGGACACAACAAAATATCTCCATGTTGATTCCTCTAATTTCCTTAGGTAGAATCAGGCTCCAATATATGGATCAGTGGTGGGCTAATGATTTAGCCATACTTCTATTACGATATTCCTCCATGATTACCAGCCAGTTCACCTATCGCTTTCTCCCTTTAACAGCTTGAAACTTCCCCTCTTGGAGTTGGCCATGATAAGGTGTGGTGGCATTGAAGGTGTCTCATGACATAGCTTTTGATCCCATTCATCCATTTATTTCCTACGTGGTGTGCTATCAGAGCCCAATACATATCTTAACACTTCCATAGTGCAATTTCAAAGCCGAGCAACATTGTAACTTTAATTAAAATGTCGTTATGAAAATCTAAAGTTATGATGCCTCAAGCCCCCCCATACTTAGCTCCTTATTTTTCATATACCATAGAACCACCACCTATGACTACTATTATAGCGCTTGGGGGGGTTGCAGTATCAGAGCCTTCGTCCATCATAACTCTATTTGAAACAAATGTTACGAAATCATAACATCCCGATGCTCTTATCCCATTTTCTCTTAGCGCCCCTCTTTTTTACCAACATGGGACCACCGGTATACAACTTGAGTGCTACAATAACAGAGCCTTCCTTCATCGTAACTTTCTTTAGAAAATTCTTACGAATTCATAAAGTCCCATTACTTCACCCCCTTTTGATTTTTGTCCCATTACCAACTTCTCCCCTATAGCATCGAGTGTTGTGACCATAGGCTCAACGCTTGGGTGCTAAAGCCTTTAGGCTCTTGTCGAGAGCATATCTCCCTTTGGTATTCGTTCTTAGCCCTTGGTTCTTTTGAATTATTACGGCTAAGTGCCTCTTCCCATCAGAGCTCCTCTCATTGAAACTTATTTGAATTGGAAATTAAAACAAAATTACGATGTCTCACTCTTTTGATGGGCTCCATGGCACTTGGGTACTTGGCCTTGGTCCACACCCTTGGATATTTGGGCCCTCGAAACTAAATTCCAACAACACATCGGAAGCCCCTCTCATCGAGACCTTTTTAAAAATGCAATTTCAAAGGGGTTCCAAAAACTCTGGCCTTTAATATTATACATAGCACTTGGGTGCTTCGCCTTTTCTACACCCTTGGTCCTCTAAGCATGACCAAATGCCGAAAAAATCAGAGCCCTTCCATCATATCATAATTTTTATAAAAAAATTTAAACAGGGGTTTATGAAATATCTTTCCTTCGAACTTCTGACCTCTGAGATGTCATCATGCTGAGGTCATCATCTCCACCTAGCTCCTCCTGAGTGGTGACACGTCTCATTCATATTTTCCCCATTAAGCCCATGAAAATGTTGAAATCGGCTGCCACATCATCATCCATGTCTGCTTCTCAGGGACAATCACCAACTTCCATGTTTCTTCTTTGGAGGAGAGAGAAAAAGGCCCTTGGGTCCTCAGATTTTCAACGATTTCCTTTGTATTTCCTTTTCTCAGCAACCTCGGGGTTTTTTGAAGAATTTTGATTTCTAAGGAGTTACGAAAATATGAGGCCTCAATACCATTCTAATTTGAAGTCTTCTCCATCCTATATCGGGTCCCGAGATGCTGAGGCTCTGATATGCAATTTTGGGCCCGCTTTTAAAACCGTTGGGGTCTCCCTGTTCTTTCCTCCGATATCCCTCAATCCCTATATTCTACTTGTTGGTCCTTTCAATATCGGCTCTCGATATTTCAACCTTCCCTCTTGGCATTTCGGTTCCCTTCTTAATTTTGGCTCCAAAATGTCGTTGCTCCCTTTGATTTTGGCCTCTAATTTTCGACACTCTTTTATGGATTTGGGACCTAGGCTCTCCCTTTTGGATCTCCCTTTGGAACATCAATATTGCACCCATCCTTCCTTATACTAGGGAAGAAAAATAGGGCCATTTGACACAACTATAAGATGGTATGACAAGTGACAACACAATGCATGTCGAGTGAAATCTAGTCACTAAGTCAAGAAAATTTAGGCATTTTCCTATCTTTAGAAAGACAACACAAGCACTCCTAAAGATAAGGTGACAAAACTTAGATAAATTTGACGTAGGAGGAGATGACACTTAGAAATAACTCAAGTATAGTCGACATTTAAAAAACATGAGAAAATAATAAGACAACACACGGTAGCTTGAAATGAAAGTTCATGTAGTTTCCAAAATTAGATTAGGAAATCATTTTGGAGGGTCGTTGTCGCAACAACAATACTTGGAAACACACTGGGAGAACTCTAGCTTCTCTAGTTTGGTCCTATTTTATGCACGATCTCAATTCTTCGGGAAGTATAAATTTTTTTAATGGATTTTCTTTGATTTCCCATTCCCCCCAATTATAGATATAGTCTCCTCTTATTCCATGGCTCGATCAAACACATTTCAAACTTTTCCAAATAGAAATTGTTTCGATCTAGAAGAGGGTAATATAGTAATGACGAGTTAAATATAGTCACTCTTAATTTTCATATTTGGTGTTGCTCTGCTACCAATAGGTCTAGACATTACCCCGGTGGAGTCACTACAGGAGCACACGCATCCCTTCACTGCCAACGAACTTAAATAGTACCCCAACGAAGTTACTTCCATCACCTCTCTATGCATGAAGCACTTCTCTTCTTTCACCCTTTTATTATTTATTCATCTATGAAATAGTTATGTTTTTTATTACTAGGGTGGAAGAGGGATCATGACTTATTGAGAGCAGAAGAGGTTGCTCCTTCAGAGAAGCATATATATATATATATATATATATATATATATATATATATATATATATATATACCTCTTATATTGATTTGATCGTTATTGGTTTTCCCCTTTCCTTTCACTACTTGATTGCATCAGCAACAAGAACACCAAAGAAATAATCCTAAATAGATGAGGGAATCATGGTACTTCTTATGATTTTCCAGTTGAAAGGATCTTATTTTCCAACCAAATATAATTTAATTTAAAGATATAGAGACCAAATTAAAAAAGGAAGAGAAATAAGTTAGCCAAGGGTTGCACGTTCTACAATTTTCCCTTCCAAAATTATCCACCTCATCTAGACGCTCAAGCCAACTTCCATGAAATGTCTTATTGAAAGAAACCAAGCTAAAATGACAATGAGGCAAAGCATAAGAAACAAGATGACACAAAGAAAAATGATGTAATGTAGCTAACTAGATGCAACCTAACCTAACCTAAACTAATAGTTTAAAAGAGAAGGACCAAGTGAAATGGAATTTCCAATTTATCCATAGAAGCTTCTCTCCACCTTTGAGTTGAAAGATGTAATCGTGAGTAACCAACACAACATAAAGTGCAGTGAAAAAGATAAACAAGCAAAACATCTACACCAAAACATAGAAATATAAGGTGCAAACACAACAGTGTGGCACAATGGACTGCTCTATCTGACAAAATTTCCACAACAACATTTCTTAGGATCATGTCCATTCAAGGTTTGATTGAATACATGAAGGGACTGCCTATGAGCCATGGATCCTGACAAGTAGGATTTCTCTAGCCAATATGCAACAGGATCATAAAAACAACCTTTTTGGAAAACCTTGCAAAGTAAGGTTAAGCAAAGACACATCTACATTATAAGAAAAATTAACCTCTGATACATATTGACAACAATTCATGTTGGTGTGTGGATTAATTTCTTCAACGGATGATGAAGGAAAAATGTATGATTGTAGGATTCGAGAACCATTAAGGTCAGTCTTTGTTTCCAGATTCCCTATTATAGATTTTCATGAGGAAGGATACATTAATTGAAGTTCAGATGTCAGATAAAGCTCTCTATATTGAGGGTTATAGAATTCAACATGAAGAAAACAAGAATCCCACAAGAAGGAATCCACATCCCATGAGATAATATTGATGATAAAAATATGTGAAAAAACTTTAAACTGACCAAATTTAAAAGTGTCATCGGGATTGTGGGAACCTGCCATAACCATCAGCATAGGTTGAAGTGCTCTGTCTTCTTGGCAAGGCTCTGAACTTTATAAAGAGGAAAACTTGGACTGAGAGAACATGTTAAGTTGCATATCTGAACAACACTTATTAATACATTCATCATAATCAAAACAAGATATATTCAAATCACAAGCTTCATGGAATGCTTGATTTTCACCTGATGGATTTACAAGATTACAACAAAAATCTTCAGTGATCAACATGTCATCTTCTTGAGGGGAGAAAGATAAACCTGAAATAAATTTCTCAATGATCAGATCAATATCCATTTGAAAATTCCGCAAATCAAAATCTTGTTGTGAAAACAAAAACTCATCCATAAACATGGACGAACATCATCATGTGATTTTAGAGAAACAATATGATCAGGAAAATGTTCGACCAAGGGTTCAACTTTATTAATGGGTTCAAGATTAACAAGTTGATTATCAAGATCATGAGATGACTGATTGATAAAGCAAGGTAAATCATCATCTAGATAAAGAGAAGAATGGAAAAATAATTTCTCATTAGAAAATTCTTCAGCCTTAGAAATGATTTTTGAATGTGATTCATGGATTGTATTTTTTGGTTTTCTAATTTGAATAGGCTCAACACATGGAACATCAAAAGGAGGGGGGAAGAACAAACGGAACATTATATTCCTCCTTGGGACATTGTGTTATGAAACCAGCTCAAGAAAAAGATAGAAAAGATAGATCAACGCCTTAGAATTTAGCCTCTTCGAGGGGGCAACCTCCTTTACATTACATAAATGAACAATTCTTCGATGATTCAAATGACAAAACCTCCTTTCTATATATAGGAGTCTAAGGAGTCACAATATAACCCAACCTACCTAACAATAATAATATAAAGCCACAAAAATAACAATAGAGGGATTCTATGGGGCACAGTAATAACAATATGGGGACAATAGGGGCACAACAATATTAATAAGGGGTATAACTACAATAGTAATGGGGTAATCACTAGTATTATAGGGACCCAACATGACCCTCTCCTTCAAAAAAGTGTTGTCCTCAACGCTTGAGTAGTTTTGGATGCTTCTGTATAAAATTCTCATCCTCCCATGTGGAATCTTCAGCAGATAAGTTCTTCCACTTGATAAGATACTCCGAAATTGATCGATTTCATAGCTGTCGAGTTCTTGTTTTTGTGACTGCTTCCAGCTCCAATATAATTTTTCCTTCCTCGTCAAGTTCTGGCAATATTGTTTGAACTGGGAGCTTATCGCCTATAACCTTCTTTAAACATGAAACATGGAAAACTGGGTGCAATCGAGAAGCTGCAAGAAGCTCCAATTTGTATGCCATAGTACCAATCTTTTGCAACACCTTGTACGGACCATAATACTTTGGTGATAATTTATTATCCTTATTAGCTTGCTTGAGGGACATTTTCTTATATGGTTGTAGCCGTAGGAATACCCAATCACCTACATCAAAACTTCTTTCACTACGATGTTGATCTGCCTGTTGTTTCATTCTATTATGTGCCAACACGAGGTTATCCTTTAAGAGTTGGAGGACTTGTTGTTGATGTTCGATGTGATTTTCCACTGCTTGAATCTTAGAATTTTCTCTTAAATATGATGTGATGGATGGTGGTTGATACCCATAAAGTGCCATAAATGGGGTCATTTTTGTTGCTGTATGGAAGGAATTGTTATACCACCATTCAGCCAGAGGCAACCGTTTGACCCATTGTGTCTATTTATCAGATACAAAGAAACGAAGATATCCTTCCAAACATTTGTTTACTATCTCAGTTTGCCCATCAGATTGAGGATGATAAGATGAGCTATGAGCTAACTAAGTGCCAAGAGAAGAAAATAATTCTGTCCAAAAAGTTCCAGTGAAAATGGGATCTCTGTCACTTACAATAATCTCAGACTTGGGTAAACCTGTGATAAAATCCATTGAAACCTCCTCCCAACGTTGGCTTGGAATGGATAAAGGTTGTAATAGACCCGGTGTCTTAATTGTTTCAACTTTATTTTGTTGGCAAACCAAACATTTCGCCACAAACTTTTGAAAATCTGATTTAAGGCCATCCCAAAAAAATTCCTTCTTAACCCTGTGGTAAGTTTTTAAAAATCCTGAGTGCCCTCCTAAGGGAGAAGTGTGCAATTCCATAAAAATATTTTGTTTTAGCTGGGAATTCTTACAGAGGTATAAGCGATCTTTGTACCATAACGAATCATTTTTCCAGCTAAATGTATCAAACGTACTGGAATCTTGTTGTAACTTTCGAATAAGTTCCCACACTTCTTCGTCATTCTTCCATTCCACCCTTGCTTCATTTATCCAATCTGGTTAGATAATAGAAATGGCGCACAACAATGCTTCCACATCCTCATCCTTTCTTGAGAGTGCATCTGCCACCACATTTTGCTTCCCTTTTTTGTAGATGATTTCAAAGTCATAACCCAACATCTTTGTGACCCACTTTTGTTGCTCTTCAAAGGATAATCTTTGTTCTAAAAAGTATTTAAGGCTATCATGATCTGTTTTTACCTTGAAGTGTCTTCCCATTAGGTAGGGTCGCCATTTCTTAAATGCATGGAGTATTGCCAACATTTCCTTCTCATAAATAGCTTTGTGTAAAAACTTTCCCTTGATTGGACAACTTTCAAAAGCAATGGGTCTTTCATCTTGCATTAAAACAGCACCAATTCCATTTCCTGAAGCATCACATTCCACAATAAAGGTTTTTGTGAAGTCCGGTGTAGCTAAGACCGGTGCTTGGCACATTGCCTCTTTAAGATGTTCGAAGGCCGTTGTTGCTTCTGGAGTCCATGAAAATGAATCTTTCTTCAATAATGTTGTTAGAGGTGCTGCTATTCTCCCATAATTCTTAACAAAATTGTGATAATACCCTGTCAACCCGAGAAATCCTCGCAGATGCTTTATGGATGTGGGGATTTTCCATTCCTTAATGGCTTTAATTTTGCTAGGGTCTACCTTAACTCCTTCATGAGATACAATATGACCCAAATATTCCACCTCTTGTACTCCAAAGAAACATTTGGATCTTTTTGCATATAATTGTTTCTCCTCCAATAGTTGTAGCACCCTGTCAACATGTTCAACATGATCCTTCCAAGACTTGCTGTAGATTAGTATATCATCAAAAAATACTAACACAAATTTTCTAAGGAATGGTTTGAAAATTGAATTCATCAAACCTTGAAATGTTGAAGGTGCATTGGTAAGGCCAAAAGGCATGACCAAAAAATTCATAATGACCCTCATGAGTTCTAAATGTTGTTTTCGGAATGTCTTCAGTCTTCATTCTGATTTGATGATATCCTGAACGAAGATCCAACTTGGTGAAGTAAATTGATCCATGCAATTCATCCAGTAATTCATCAATGACAGGAATGGGAAACTTATCTTTAATAGTGATCTTGTTGAGCTCCCTATAATCTGGACACATGCGCCATGATCCATCCTTCTTGTGCACCAATACTACTGGAGCAGAGAAAGAACTTTGACTCGGTTGAATTATACCAGCCTCTAGCATTTCTGCAACCATACGTTCAATTTCACTCTTTTGGGCATAGGGATATATGTACGGCCTGATGTTTGGAGGAACACTTCCTGGAATCAAATGAATAGCATGATCATGATCACGAATAGGTGGGAGACCGTTGGGAGACTCAAATACCTTGGAATGATTGTCCAAGACTTTTTGGAGATCTGGATAAATAGATGATTCCAATGTGGAAACATCTAGCGAACATAATTGTGCAATTACACCTCTTTGTTCCTTTTTTAGAAGCTTTGTCATACCGTTAGAGCTGATTATATTTCCCAGTTTCCCTGTGATACCCCTTAATTCAACTTCCTTTCCTTCCACAGAAAATTTCATGAAAAGTTCTTGAAAATTAAAAGCTATTGTACCCAAGGATTGTAGCCATTGGACTCCTAGTACAACATCAGCACCTCCCATTGGAATGGAAAGCATTGGGCTAGTCAATACATATTCTCCCATGGATAGCTTGATATTATGGTACTTTCCAGAGAAATTTATTGTTCCTCCATTTGCAACCATCACTTGACACTCTGGTGTTGGATATAAGAAGCAATTCAATTCTTTTGCTACCTTACAATGAATAAAATTGTGGGTACTTCCTGAATCAATCAACACTATTACCTTTTTCTTCTTGATTTGTCCTTCTATCTTGATGGTTTGAGGAGTGGTAATTCCCGCCAATGCATTACAAGATATGGTCGGATTTGTTTCTTCTTTATCTAGGCTTTTCTACTAGAGTATATCCTCTTCTTTTGACCTTTCTTGCTCCTTTTCTTCTTCCTCTTCACAATCTATGTAGAATAATTTCTTCTCCACACACTTATGACCTTTAGTGTATTTTCTATCACAACTGTAACAAAGCCCTTTTTCCCTTTTTTCTTCCAATTGCTGTGGTGTCAACCTTATAGGTTGTGGAAGACTAGGGGCAACAACACTTCCATCTTTATAGTTGTGAGTGGTATGCTTCCTGGTTGCCATAATTTTGCTTTCCATTTTTCTTGCTAACCTGAATGCCTTCTCTAATGAATCAGGTTCCCAAAGGCGAACATCATGTTGAATATTATCCTTTAAAGTCCCTATGAACACATCAATCCTATGCTCCTTTGGAATATTTTTTACCCTTATGTTCAATTTTTGGAACTCCTCAATGTGCTCCATTATTGAACCCTTTTGTTTGAGACTTATCAATTGGCTAAAAAAAGTGTTGCTTTTTGTATCCTCATAATGTGTTGTCAATTCTTCCGTAAAAATTGCCCAAGTGATAATTTGTTTACGAGAGAAAAGCCATTTATACCACACAAACTGATTTGGTTCCAAATGTAAAGTTGCAATACGTACCTTTTGTGTGTTTTGCACATTATTGAGATCAAAAAATTACTCCATCTGTAATATCCATGTTGCGGGATCCTTGCCATCAAACTTCCTCATATCAATTTTTTGAATATGGTGGGTCTTCGATCCCACATTAGAGTCTATGAAATCATGATTAACATTTCTTTTTTTCACATCATGAGTTTCCTTTACTACCTTTTCACCATTAGTAAGTATTTCTTGTAGAAAATTGTCAAATCTGTCTTCAAATCTGCCATGTTTCTCTTCAAATCTGTCTTCAAATCTATCTTCAAATTTTTCCATCTTAGCTTCCATGCCCTTTATCTTAGCTTCTATTAGCTTTTGTGAGAGTGACATTAGTTGCACCTGGTCTTGTAATTTTGATATATCATGTAGCATTTCTTCCTCTTATTCATGAGTCATGCTAGAGCTTTCAGGTTGCTTACTAGGTGTTTGCATTTTCTTTTCTCAGGGCATCAGTTACCGATAATAATTCTCTACTAAGCCCTTTGAATTCCTTCAAAATAAATTTTCAAACCAAGCTTAAGCAAAGATTTAAAAAAATCTACACACCTTTTTTCACTTGGTAGGAGCTCGATATTGCCTCTGATGTATCTCTGTACTTTCAAATCATCCAGTTCTGAAATTGTGACCTGCAGTAGCCCTCTGTGTCCTCTTTCCAATGCCACCAGTGTGATCCAAATTGGATTCTCCAAGGAAGAGTTATGTGAAATCTCCCACAGTGACCTGATTATAGACTAGTTCAGTAGAGCGAACTTGTACGACATGCCACGAGTCACCGTTTCAACCTTTGGCACTGAAAAATATATACAAGAAACTAAAGTATGTCCTCTTTCTGTACCTTCGTATGAAATTTAAATCCGATGCTCAGAGAGAAAGTTACAATGATTTTCCCCAGGTCACCTGTTTGGAATGTAATTCAGGAGTCTGCAAAAAGACCAACTTCCTCAGATCATATCTCCGCAAATATAGTGCAAAAATCTCTGAAATTTTGACCCGAGATTCAGAGCAATGTCTTCTCAAATGGGTTTTTTTTTAGCTTCTGAAACATCGCAAAAAAAAAAAATTATAGTGAAAATGCCACGATGACCTGTTTGGAGCAGCGAAACCCTAGAATCCAAAGCTCTGATACCAAATGTTATGAAACCAACTCAAGAAAAAGATAGAAAAGATAGATCAATGCCTTAGAATTCAGCCTCTTCAAGGGGGAAACCTCCTTTACATTACATAAATGAACAATTCTTCGATGATTCAAATGACAAAACCTCCTTTCTATATATAGGAGTCTAAAGAGTCACAATATAACCTAGTCGACCTAACAATATTAATATAAAGCCACAAAAATAACAATAGAGGGATTCTATGGGGCACAATAATAACAATATGGGGACAATAGGGGCACAAAAATATTAATAAGGGGTACAACTACAATAGTAATGGGGTAATCACTAGTATTATAGGGACCCAACACATTGAAACTCTTCTTGAACAGGGTTATATGGTAAATATGATTCAAAATAATTTCTTGAAATCCTGACCAAGAATCTAATTTTCTCATCCAAAAATTCCCAATGCACATCCTCATCCGAAAACTCATAACAAAGGTTAAAAACTTTATCAGCAAACCATTTAAGTGATTCATTCAATTATATTCTAAGATGATTAATTTCATTAAGAACATATTGATAGTCATACTTTTCGAAGACACGACAAATCTCATTAACCAATTGTTTAAAACAAGAGATAGAAGTAGCAGGTAGAGAATAACATCATTGCTTAGCATGGTCGTCCAATGTAAGGGTGTAAAAACTTGCAATAATTTCTATAGAATAAACTCCATTTGAAAAATATAATTTAACAAATCACATAATCAAGAACGATCGATGAACCCTTGCCATCGAACTTTAGATGTGACAAGTGATGTAAGAATTCTATGGGGATTAAAAGATCTAATTATTTTGAAAACAAACTTGCGATTATGATCTAGGATGAATCCATTTTAGATAAGAGATTCAAACATAATTTATGGGCTCAACTTGTCATATGTCCCTCCTTCTAGCACAAGGATGTTGATGGTGTTGGATGTGGCCAACATAAAGGGGAGTTTCCGAGGTGAATTCCCAAATAGACCTCAGACTATTTGGTATAGAAGTCCCATCCCATTATATGGTCTAACCACAATTGTGAATGGTTTAAAGGTATGTCTTGGCCATAACATGAAAAAGAGATCATAAACATGACTTTGGGGCAACAAGTATGTAAGCTTTGTGTGATACCAAATGTAGAGTGTAAAGGGAGCTTTCACGAACATAAAAGAGATGAGCATCTAATATGGAAGTAATAGTAATATCATAGGAGAGACATGCAAGTGAAAGAAGAAAGACTTGTTGATTAACCTATAAATTAGTTCACAAGATAAACAATAATCATAAAGGCATAAACAACACCCATTCAACAAGATCCATATCTAAAGCAATGAAAAATTTCAGTATCTTTAGAATTTAATACATCAACATATACCAGAAACATATAAATAATAGTCTTACTATATTCATGACACATGCATGAAGGGGTGTTTCCTCGAAGAGCTGTTAATAATTAATGAAAGATTCCAAGTATACTGTTAGATTGGTGGAACAATAGATCCAGTAATGGAGCATGAAGCTACAACTTTCTTGTCCAAAAGAATGATTTTAGCTCTTATGCACCACTAGAGAAGCCAAGGTCAAAACTCTCAAAGTCCAAGCCCTTTGTTTGAGTTATGATGGCCTATTTATAATAAATGACAATGAATCTTGATTTTCCTCATGAGTCTTCAACTTCTATGACCCATGGGCTTCCATATAACCTTTCCCGTTCTACATATGACTCTTTACATTCCACATGTGTCTCTTCACATTCCACGTGTCTCTTGGAATTCATTACATTAAAAGTATTACTTACAAAACACAAAATACATATAAGATGGTGGCTACATAAGACAAAACTCTAATAAGACAAAATGTCATAACATAGGAGATAGAGACAAATCAGTAGCTTTGACATGGAGTTTATTGGTGATGTATGAGTGTTATGCTCTGAACTGTGATGCAATGACTTTAACTTAGATATGCAACTCCACATAATATCACATATTTACCTCCAATTCCCCTAAAAATATGGATTTGGAGATCGATTGCAAATTATTCCATAGCTAATATAATTTGATATGAACTTTAGTTGGTGCAATTCATAATGTAGAATAATGTCCTTGGTGATTTCCAAGCCTTCCTGTTATAGACATATTTGGGCACTGCAACCCCAAACACATATGTCCATAAAACCAAGGGCTTCCAAGTCCCTAAAAGTGTTGTTTCATACCCTAAAGGAGCAAGGTCAGCTCATTACATCATCTCCTAGAAGTTCTCCATGAAAAACTACTCAAAACTGGTCAAAACTGGACCATATAGACTGCTCAGTGCTAAGGATGTGATGCATCTCTCTTGCCACATGCAAAAAGTGCGATGCATACTGGAAAGCCCTTCTATAGGGTGCGATGAGTGAGAGTAGGCAAATGGCAGAAGCAGTTTGCTAGGTGGATACCCTGAGAATCTTCTAGAAGCTGCTCATTTGACACTTTCCTCTCTGAATTCACCCAGGGATGAGTAAGAGATCATGAAATCTCTAAGTGGAACCAAGAACTATCAGAGAGATGACACTAATCAAAATCCCAGAAGCTGACTCACCCCCCTGCAAACATCTATATATGGATCCCTCATCCCAGAGACCCAAAGGCTAGAATTTTGTAATTTGCAAGGAAGTGTTGTTGGTTTCTCTTTGAAGTCATTGTTGGTTGATCTTGCTTTGTATGAGGTGAAGAGGTCTTTCATGCTGGGAGGATGGCGTTGGGTCAGACCAATGGGTTGTAATCCTCTCTTCTACTACTTTTATCAATAAAGCTATTTGACTTTTCCTCCATATTCTTGTATATCTTTGAATCTTGTATTGATATATGCATTTGTATGGTTAATTTACATCTGATCCTATATTGTTTATGGTTATAGATCTCTATGCTTTGATGGTATTATGCTGCTTTGACTCTACAGGTGCTCTTTGAAGTGGGACAAGTAAGGAAGGAGTGGCGAAATTTTATCAAAGGGGAAATGGAACAAGCAAGGAGCCAAGTGAAAGACTGAGGTTGGTACTCTCTGCTTCTTTCTCATCTATCTCTCATAAAGGAAAACACAAGTGACTTTATTTTGTTTGTTTCTAAGATAGCTACCCGTCTTAGTGGGACTAGCAGCTCTTAATAGACACTAGTTTTGCCGATAACAAAATGGTGACTCCGCTAGGGAGTGAATAGTTTGATTGCTTGTCTCTATTTGTGTGTTTCATAAACTATAGACGGAGCCTTCAAACTGCATTTGCTATGCAAGTGCAAAGTAGATCAACGCTGCTTCAATCAATCTCTGGATTTGTTTATGAACTGAACAACTAACTTGCAAACATCCTAAGTGCCCTAGTGGTAGCTCAAGTAAACTCATTAGATCAGCCCCTATACTTTGTATTTACTACCTATCATTAGCTCAGCCTAAATCCTTGAACTAAGCTACAAACTGTGACCAAAAACCAAGTTAAAGTCTCGTCCCTAGACCATCGCACTATCTCCTTTTGGCAGACTGGATGCATTGCACCTCCCATGTGCAGTAGGTGGGATGCATCCCTGTTTCCCTATGTTACAGGTGTGATGATCATATAAGACTGTTTCTGCCTCCAAATTTTGGTTTTTTCTTCATTGTCTTCAGCTTTATTTAGGAGTTTTGCTGTCTGTGATCAATATACCACTGTTGAAACCCCCTTCCTTTGCATTATTCAACCTCCAATGTACAAATAATTGTGAATGTTTTTATGTATTTTTCGCCATTTACAGTTCTCCTTTACAAAAAGTAGCTTAATTGAACTGTCGTCTTTTGATTTGAAAGTGTCGCAAGTGTTGTTTTCAGTCAAAGAAAAGAATCCTACTCTTTTTGATGGTCGATTACACTGTTACTCTTGTATTTGATTTGAATTAATAGTATTTCAAGTGTCGAAAGCAGTTTTCAAATTGAAGTTGAAAGTGTCGTCTTGTCTTCCTTTCATCTTTTGAAGAGAAAATTGTTAGTACTGTCGCTTTGAGAGAAAAGATAGTTCAAATTTGTACTTAGCATTCTTTTTGTCATTCACACATTAAGAAAGCGGAAAACAAATACATGCATGTGCATTTTCATTTAGACTGCTTGTTGATTTTGATTTAGGATAGTGCATCTAGTGTGTGCTCTCTGCTCTATGTTGAAAGAATTTCGCTTCTCTTTCCTTAGTAGCTAATATTTTCATTGCAAAAAGAAGAGTAAATGACTATTTATCATCTTAGATTACATATTTAGGAGTTGTATATCTACATCATGCGGTGAACCTTAAAGGCAAACTTCTTAAGAAAGATCAATTGTAAAATAAATTCAATGAACATAAAAACGCTTTGGAACCTAACGCACAACATTTAGAAGTCTAGGCTAGAGAAGTATTTCGGCGTCATAAAGCCTGGTAACTGTCGCTTTCATCGTAGGTTGGGTGATTCCTCCTCTTTGAGATGACAAGTGCCAGTACGGACTTGTGCTCCCATGTACCGTCGAGTATATATTTGGAGACCACAATAGGCTATATCCTTTATCCTTAGGAAGTCGTGTCTGCCGCCTTATCGATCGCAATGCACTGAACACAACATTCAGGAAGATTGACTGCTGTACCGTAAAAAGTATTCTACAGTTTTGCGATTGGTTTGGTAATCCCTCTGTCTAGATTTCCAGAGTAGTCTCTTTTGTTCCTTTTTAGACTCCTTAAAGGAAAAGGTCCATCTGAGCACTTGTCACTTCAGGCTCCTTAAAAATCAAAGGCGACTAGAGTCATCTTTAGCTTTTTCTCGACTCTTAAAAATTGAAAAAGAAAGTTGTGTCAAAGCGTCATAAAATTTATTTTAATCAGAATAACGTCACTGTTCCCTCGTTGATCTTAGGTTGAGGAAATGGAGTCCACCAATCAAGGATTTCCCCTTGGGGGAAATCCTAGTCCTTTATCCTCTTGGGGAGATGTTGGTGCACCTCATATGGCCACATTGTCCCTTCTAGGACTAACAATTGGGCTGCCAATATGGCTTTTCTCGACCTCTGTCATTCAAAGCACTATGATTCCTGAGCAATCAAATCAGCAACTAGATGATGCTAGAGTTACCCCCAACCTTCTACCTCATTTGTTTCTCCCTCTCCTTCTTCCTCTTCGCTTGGTGAAGCTAGTAAAACTAAAAACCAAGTAACTGAGAAGAAGAAGAAAGGGAAGGAGAAGAAGAAGAAGGAGCCAACAGCAAAAAGGGGCAACCATACATCGTCTAGAGAAAATCCACACACTACACCATCCAAACCTAAATCTCCATGTATCATCTACAAAGGGGACCACTATCATCGAGATTGTCCTTGCATCCCACGGATCTTAAGGGACTGGTCTCCCCGCTTGCACAATCCGGTGTCATCAACCTCTGATGATCATGTTGAGAGTACACCTTCAATTAGTGAAAATGAAGTCAATGGACAGAAAGGAAGATCTAATTTTCCTTGCAAACTGTGTGAAGGTGATCATGCCCTCCATCGTTGTCCCTTCCTAGATGAAGCTAAAAGAGTCTTGGATAACCGTCCTGCGTCACCGCAGCGACTTCCTCCTGGATACAAGAAACTCTTGCCCAGTCCATCGCTAATTGAAAATCTGACTGACACACCTTTGTTGTCGGTCGAAGCACCTACCATTGAAGATAAACCCTCTGATTCCATGTCAAACCAAAGTCAACAGGTCAAGACGGCAGTCGACCCCATCTTGTCTTCAGAGGATCCACCTTCAGATGATACCGTCACCGAAGAGAATGAGAACGACAGTGTTCAAATTATTTTGGTAAACATAGACTCCGATGAACATGGGGAAAATCTACCCATTCCTTTACCACAGGAAGGAAGTTCATCAAAGATGCATCTGGCCGTTCTTTCGGTCCCACCTCCAAGCAACCTAGTTGTCTCCTTCGATTGGAATCTACTAGGTAGACCCCGTGTACCATCTAATGTACCATTCCGAATCATAGTGCAAACTTACAGAATGGTCATGGTTGGTACCATCATAGATGAAGGGGATTCTGTGAGTATCCTTTCCTCAACTGCTTGGAAAGAACTTGGTTCACCATCGCTTCTGCCTGAGATGCGAAATCTGACAGGCTTCGACAAAGGAACCAGTCAACCATTAGGGATCCTTCCAAATTTTCCTATAACTTTGAGAAGGAAAACCATTTATCTGAACATGATGGTAGTCCAAGGACCTTTAGATTACAATCTACTCCTTGGACGTGACTACATTTATAGCATGGGAGCTATTGTTTCCTCACTCTTTCGAGTGATGTGTTTTCCGCATGAAGGTAGAGTGGTCCAGCGCGTAGACCAGCTTTCATTCCCCAATTCACACATAGCTAATAGTCAAGTGCCATCCCTAACTGGTCTTTTTGCACAAGGAATGTCTCATCAATCTCCAGTCCGTCCACTTGATGAGCGCGAGTGATTCAGTGATTGTGACTGAAACCCAGGGACCCTGGTCTGCTTCAGCAGGAAAACTTCAAGTATAGGGTAGGTTTCCGCGGAGGATATATGACTATTCTGACACACCTGTTTGTTTAGGAAAATGGGATTAGACTGGAATAAGATACCTCTATCAGAAGGTATTCCTTTCCTGACAGAGCAAGTGTTTTGTCTGCAAATTGAAGGGTAACCTGGAAACTCTACTTCGTTATACCTGGGGGCATGCAAACCTTTTTGCATGAAAGTGAAAAATGACCATTTATTTTCTTACTTTGTAGGTTCTTAACCCTTTAAACTCGTAGGATTGGTCGTTCCTAGCTTACATAGTAAAAGGATCCAGAGCAAAGTTTCGAATGGGGCAAGCTCCCTAAAAAATGAACCTATCGATGAGACATCCTTATTATACGACTGGCACGAGCAATTTTACGTGAAGTTCAAGCTCATTAAAAAATAAACCTAGAAATGAGCATATGTTCCACCAGAGTTTAAGCTCATTAAAAAATGAACCCACCTCCGGTAAATAACCATTGCGATCACATTATTATCAGCCTTTGAGCCTTGGTAGTGTTCTTACCATCACCTCCACTCTTTCTAGATGATCATACGCCTCCATTTGATTGTTTACCCCTTTTGAGGAACAACTGCGATGAGTGATCCTATTAGCCACCTTCTTTACACTGCTGTGATTGAAAAAGTTCCAAACATTACCTAGAACCAGCTGCTATCCGAAAACATCACTCGTTCCTCAAAAAACGAGTCTCCTTTAAGCTCTTTTCATCTGACTTGTAAAATATGAAAAGATTTCCGAGCAATTGGCCTCTCCAGCTCATTAAAGTGATTGGAAGTGCCATCCCTCCTCTAGATTTTATTCCTTTTGGACCTGAGGGATTATTACACAAAAAGATCGAGCGTTTGTCTTGTTCGGCTCATTAAAACTATCGAAAAGTCATCCCTTTCGCATTGTTTTATACTTTTTTCAGACTTATGGGATTATATTATGAAAAATGAATATTGGAGTTTCCTTTCTGTCTCTTTTTATACTCTCTAAAATTTAAAAGAACAGAGCTATCCTTGTTGTTAAACTCATTAAAATAATAGCGACAAACTTGTCCATGCAGAAAAGAGCAAGTCTCACTGTCGCGAGGCTCGTTAAAACATAGTGACAGGTTTGCCCAAAGGGAAAATTATAGAACAAGCATATGTTATCCTCCTCAAGCTTGACAAAAATAAAGAGGTGCTGGTCAGAAATGACTGGGGAAAATTGGGAAGAAAACTTGAAGAAACTTTATTGGTAGCAGGTCGCTCTTGAACATGACACTTTCACTCCATCACCATGATTGAGTCGAGTTGGGTTATTCCGTTTATCGGTCATATCACCATGGTCCACTGTACCATCCACTTTTGGGGTTAACGCTACCAATCCATTTCAGTGTCACTGATATGTTCAAGAGAAGTCGCTCAGAGAATTCGCCAACCCAGCTTGTGTCTCATCCACTGCAATACCTTCACGCTTCATTCTTTCATGACCACCACCCTAAACCTTGTATCATCAGATCGTTTTCACCTCCACAAAATCATTTGCTCCGTTCCGTGTTGTAGATGTGGGATTCATTAATTCCCTCCTACGACGGGTCACTTCTTGTCGACATCAGCTCATTATCCAAGAAGTCGACCTAGGAACAACCCTTTCAGTACTTTGAAGCTTGCATGCCTCAATGGCAAGTTTCTCACTTTCGGCGACAGGTTTACATCAATGGCCTTCGACCGAAAGATTTTGCGTGGTGTTCAACATTGATTCATGTATTCACACCATGTGAATTGTACTACAGTACCTTGAGGGTCATCATCATCATCGGTGATTCCTCTCACACCTGTTAAAAGCTTACATCATTGGCTAGTAATCAGGTGATGTCTTTCCATGTTCGACATCAGAACATCTTTTCACATGGACCGACTTGTACTTCGGGCGAAGATTGAATGAGTTTTGAAGACCTCGGATCTAGTTTCATCCATTTGGGCTGTGATATATTTGGGAAAATAAAGACATCAAATGTACATCATTGCTGCACAGATAATCATCCAAACCAAAGGATGATGGCTCTACCAGAATCACTAGTCTGCTACACAGACGGTTGTCTATCCTATGTACATGAAAATGAATTTATAAAGCTGAGCATGGGAATGCCCGCCTCAGCTAGATCATGAAAATATTGTGAAGATAATGTATTGTATTGCATATTATTATAGGTCACCTTCTAGTTTGAAAAACCTTGGATCCTCATGATAAAGCATTTCACTTGACATCAGACAGATTCACAACCTCGTGCTTTAGGGGGAAACTGTTATAGACATATTTGGGCACTGCAACCCCAAACACATATGTCCATAAAACCAAGGGCTTACAAGTCCCTAAAATTGTTGTTTCATACCCTAAAGGAGCAAGGTCAACTGATTACATCATCTCCCAGAAGTTCTCCATGAAAAACTACTCAGAACTGGTCAAAACTAGACCATATAGATTGCTCAGTGCTAAGGGTGCAATGCATCTCACCTGCCTTCTGTAGGGTACGATGAGCGAGAGTATACAAATGGCAGAAGCAGTTTGCTAGGTGGATACCCTGAGAATCTTCTAGAAGCTGCTCATTTGACGCTTGCCTCTCTGAATTCGCCTGGGGATGAGTAAGAGATCAGGAAATCTCCAAGTGGAACCAAGAACTATCAGAGAGATGACACTAATCAAAATCCCAGAAGCTGACTCACCCCCCTGCAAACATCTATATATGGATCCATCATCCCAAAGATCCAAAGGCTGGAATTTTGTAATTTGCAAGGAAGTGTTGTTGGTTTCTCTTTGAAGACACTGTTGGGTGATCTTTCTTTGTATGAGGTGAAGAGTGCTTTCATGCTGGGAGGATGGTGCTGGGTCAGACCAATGGGTTGTAATCCTCTCTTCTACTACCTTTATCAATAAAGCTATTTGACTTTTCCTCCATATTCTTGTATATCTTGAATCTTGTATTGATATATGCATTTGTATGGTTAATATACATCTGATCCTATATTGTTTATGGTTATAGATCTCTATGCTTTGATGGTATTATGCTGCTTTGACTCTACGGGTGCTCTTTGAAGCGGGACAAGTAAGGAAGGAGTGGCGAAATTCTGTCAAAGGGGAAAGGGAACAAGCAAGGAGCCAAGTGAAAGACTGAGGTTGGTACTCTCTGCTTCTTTATCATCTATCTCTCATAAAGGAAAACACAAGTGACTTTAGTGTGTTTGTTTCTAAGATAGCTACCCATCTTAGTGGGACTAGCAGCTCTGAATAGACACTAGTTTTCCCAATAACACTTCCTGGCCTGTTTCTTTCCTTATTCGCTCATTGTACTAATTTATCTCCTACATAATGACATCATTGCCTCTGATCTCTCCCAATGCACCCATAAAAGGAATTCTATGTTTCATATCAAAGACTGCAAACCACTATGCAGTCAACCATAAGAAGTTATAGTGTTGGTAGTTTGTTCACTGAGATGGGTGTAGTTCTAAATATGAAGTCTCAACTATAATTTATCCATCTAAGTATAATTATTTCCTTCTTAACCTACTACTCTAGGACATCTAGATACTTGACACCCCGCTCCTGTATCAGATCGACAACTTCATTTTCAACCTTTAGGAGCTTCATGATCTATGAAGATTTCCTCTATATTCCAACCATGGGTATCACCACCTCATGCAAGAGAATCATTTCATTATATAATTTCTTTGTAGTGTCCTCCATGGGCTCTTGTTCCTCAAGTATAGATCACTGGAATTCCATTGTGTTGAGACTGCTAGAAGACAATCGTTAATTCTTTGTGGTGAGATGATCTACTTGTCGCTTTATCACATCCAACTCTCTCCTCAACGGAGCATTCTCACTCAAAATATATTATAAGTTATCCTGTGCTATTATTTCAAAATCAACATTAGTTTTCATGACTGCTCTGGGGTTTCTCCTGGTGTTAGCAGTTATTACCTTCTAATTGGATACAAAGACTAGATGTTCTAGATCATTCAAGAAGTAATTCCATATTTCTTGCATGAGCCTCTTCTTTAATTGATCAAAGGTAACATTACGTACATACATGACCCTATATTTTGGTGGAGGTGAAATTCCCATCTCACTAGATGGGATATGGCCACCTATAAGAAGAGGTTCTAATGGAGTGTCTAGTTCATCTTCAATGGGCTCAATAACATATTCTTCCTCCAGTTATGCTTCTATTACTTGGGCTATCTATTCTTCCTCCAACCTCTGGACGGATTCCTCCTCCCATGACTATTCTTGTTTCTCTTCTTCTTCTATTCTCCTCCTTTCTTCTCCTACTTTTCTTATTTCTTCCTATGCTTCATCTTTCTATCTAAGTAAGTCATCATGCTTTCTCTTTTCTTCTCTTTGCTGCCTCTTTCATGTTTGTTTTGCTTGCAAAGTTGTTTTGGCCTACCCAACATGACGTTGAAGCTCATAATAAAGGATGTCTACCGAATTGAATATCCTACCTCTTGTAACAACCAAGTTGAGTAGGAAGACCCAATTCTTTTCAAAGACTTCTACATTTTTCCACCCATGTAGCCTATAACACATAGAAATGAGGTACTGGTAGACCTTTCTTAGAGTTTTTGTTGGGTATACTGCGCTTTGTCTGTGATGGAATCTGGCAGGATCTTGGCACTAGGACTTGATGATCTCCTTAGTGTTGAGATTTTCCCATGCTTCATAGAATTGAGTGTTTTCATAGGCTCCCTCGGATTTAACATCTTATAATAGGAGTGCATGGCATGTCCATAGTAGGTGGAAATCTCATAACTGCTTTCATTACATAAGACCCAATTCTTATTATCCATATGTGACAGGATCCATTCGATGGCCTCCACACAAGGAATCACCGGGAACCTACATGAAATATTATGTATCCTATACCTTAATGTTAATATAGATTTGTTTTTCCTCCAAGTTCTCAGGGAACTACTTCTACATCAAAGTATCCTTAATTGTTTTCCATAAGACTAATGAGCCTCAGTATTGCAACAAGAATGTTGCAACTCCCAAGACTACCAACTTTAATTATCAACCTTGGGTTCACACAAACTTAAGAGGTATCAGAACTATATGTGTAGAATAGAATGTTTCTTTCCTTCGTTGCCATGATATAATGGAGTGAATTTAATCAAATCCTAAACTAATTGCAGAAATGGAAATGCTCAAAATGGAAACCTTAACCTATTGTAAGAAAGAAAATACAAGGAAAGAAAACCTCTTATAATTGCATAAAGCAAAGATCATGAATGAAATATCAATAATTAAATTTCAAATAGTTTAGATCCATTGACAGAGTTCATTGGGCATGGCAATCAAGAAAATCCTCATTGTATTATCCATTCCATAAATCTGTCCATTAACCCAACTTGTTGAGATGTTTTGCAAGGATAAAAAGTAAGTCCTAAGTGGTCTTTAGTCTTCCCTAATCATTGATTTAGAGCCTAGGAGTTATCATTCAACCCTAAGGGACAAAAACCAAGCTTTTTGAGAAAATCTGGGCAAGTATATACATGTTGGAAGAGTGCTACAAGAAGTTACAGGTGTTGCTACAGGAAGCTACAAATTTTCTACAGGAACATATAATTCACTGAATGACAAATAAAATCAAATCCAAATTGAATGGGACAATTTTTTTATTGACTAAGATTTCTTAGGTCTCCATTCCAAGTCAAATCACTCAAAAAATAACCCTGTTAATGCATGCTAAAAAATAGCAGAAAATTACTAGTCTAAAATGTAGAAATTCGAGAACTAGTGAGCTAGTTAATCTATAAAATTCCTAACCTAATCAAGCGAAAATGAAATGGGGTAAATTTTTTTATTAACTGGAATTTTTTTTTTATCTCATGCAAGTGGAATCAACTTTATTGAATCTCATTAGCATGTTCTAAAAAATAGCAGAAATTTACTACTATTTGCCACAAGGGACTTCCAGAAATTTAGATTTGGGAATAAGAAAACTAATCCAAGTAGCTAAATGATTACTATGACCTTCCAAAGTTGTTCCAAGGATTAAATAATGCTCTTTTTCCTGCAAAACAACTTACTTCAACCATTTAACTCAATCCTACAACAAGAAATCATCAATACTAAATACATAAATAGGAAAAACAAGAACAAGAGATGCATGTGAATAAGAAGTGAAAAGAAGAAAAGTAAATGATACAAAAGGGCTTTGAGGCTCCTTCGATGACCAAGCCCAAGGAAAATTAAATTCCTATGAAGGAGACCAATATTTAGAAGTTTAACATAGCACCAATCTTCAGTATTTCCATCAATACAATTACATCCCTACAAGAAATGAAAGTGGAGCTACAAAAATATGAGTTCTCTCCACAAGAATACTAAGAAAAATACACCCCTAGAGGAAAATTCGACTTGGTACTTATACAAAATTACTAGGAAACATTCCCCATGAAAGGATGAAGCTTTCCTCTCTAAAATCCCTCAAATAGTGGATCTCGTTCCCAACATTAGGAATCTGCATTAAATGACAGGGAACACATTCCTAGATTTTCTCAATCATTGAAGCTCCAGAATTTGTGCATGATTTCATGATATCTTGTTTATTTATTATTCAATAATTCCTCCTATAGTAGAGAGCAAGTCCCTAAATGATATCCTCCTCCAAATCTTCATAGTTTGCCCAATATTCTCACAATATTCCACAAACATAAATAATATTATGCACAAATATGCAATTATCCATAAACCATCCTAATGAACATATTAAAGTTAAAAATACGTTATCTAATGTAAAAAAAGAGGTTTAATGTGCCGAAGTATGGTCATATGGGCCTTAATTTATGTCTAATTTGGAGGCCCATCATACCCCCTGCTGAAATTGTTGCTCATCCTTTGAGAAACTTAGTGACTTCATTGTGCCTCATTCATGGCCCAGGTGGCCTCTCTCTTATACATTCTTGCCTTTTTCCCTTTATGAAATATGGGTTCTTGAAGATTTTTGGGTTTGGAAAGGTATTCCACATCCTTTTCCAATATCCTGCTACCTTTTTGCACCATTTGGACACCTCTTCAACCCTCAAAATGCCCTTAGATGAGATCATGTAGCAACACAGAGCATCTTGTAGCAGATCTATAGCATTATGTAGCACATAAAAAATCTATTAAATCCTTACCAAAATTGTGCCTCATGCTTAATTTTTCCTCTTACCTTTCTATAACATCTTCTAGGACTTAGAAAAAAGCTAGAAAGAGATTAGATGCCTCTTGGAAAGCCTCTTTTCATCACTGTGGTTTGAGTTCTATTTTGATGGTGAATGCCCTCTTGCCTTTTGTTGTCTTATTCTTGTCTTTTGTGGCCTATATGTTTTCCTAATGGGATTTGGATTTCTCTGTTTTAATTAGGCCTCTTTGAGGTACTGCTATTTTGGTTTTTAGCACAATTTGTTCCTTTCTTCCTTCTTCCTCTTTGAGTTTTTATTTTAGCTAATTTCCCTATTCTCCATATTCTTCTGCTTCTTCATTAAATTCTTCTTCTCCTTCTTCTTGGTTGTGGCATTTCTATGGTTGGATACACCCCCCATAGCCTTCAATACAACTTTCCAAAGTTGGCAAGGCAATTGCCTATTTCTGCTAGAAGTTTTAGATATTCCTGTGTAATAAAAACTTTATGACACAAGAAGAAAGAAAAACTTTCCTAGAGGAAGGATAAGTTCATGCTTACTAAAAAATAATTGCAATTCCCTTTCTTATCAAGATTAATTCAAAGGAAGCATCCATAGTCCATTTTTTTATTTGTAAACTTTTATCAAAAGTTTCCCATAGGTTGTACTACTGCAAAAAAATGAAAATTTTGCAAGCTTTTTGTTCACATATGGCAATGAGAAATATTTATTTACCCTTGACTTGGGTGTTTTCCTTCGAATCCTAGGGTTTGGGAGTGAAATTCTTCAAAATCAGGGTCCTTTGAAGAAACTTTTGCCTTCATGTAGCATCTTTGTTTTTCTTGTACCACACAGTCTATCTTTCCTGTAGCAGCCATGTTTCTCCTATAGCATCTCTATTTTCTCTTGTAGCTGCGTAGAATCCTCTTACCACTGGTCAATCTTGGCTCCCTAGGTGTCTAGCTTTCTCTATGACGCTTGGGTTGCTTCCCCTTCGCTTGGAGGGAGGTTATTCCTTCAATCTGCTCCTTATTTCCCTCTAATTCTTCCTTTTGTTGACATGTTGATTACTTAATTGTGATTAGTGTTTCTGAGGGGGGGTGAGGATTCTGGCCCATCCTTAGCTTATAAAACCTCATATCTCATGCATTGATAACAAATTTCTAGCTATGATACACTCAAGAGAAGAGGTGAATAATATTTCATACCTCTACCTACTTGATGGTTGCTAGAGAGGCATGCATATTACTGTTGAGTTTCTAATAGATCCATGCTTCTCTGGAGGTGATAATTTCCTTTGTTTGCTTCTGCACAGGTCTTCATAGCATGATGATTGTTTGACTGATAAGGTTGTTGTGTACAAGTTTCTTTCTAGTGCCTAATCTGTTGCTGGTGGAGTGGATGAGTGATGAAAGTGGAGCTGGGGGACCTCTCTCAACCTTCTCTAGAGAAGAAATGACCTTTGGACCCCTTTCTCCAATAATATTTCCTCTTGTAGCTTCTTCTTGGGCATCCTATAGTGCTACAGGATCTTGCTGTAGCAATTACAGTCTTCCTATAGCAATCTTGTTTTATGCATATCTCTCAAACGGTAGACTGGATTGACTTGAAAGTTTCTGAGCATGTTGACATCATCCTTATGCACCTTACCATAAAACAATCTTGGCAAATGGATGCACGAAGCTCAAGAAAAATTAAAAATGGTTGTAGGTGATGGAGGTCGATTTCTCGAAAATTGTGCACTAGAATTTGATGAAATTGCATGAGCATGTTACCATCATCCATATGCATCTACCCCTGAAACACGTTAGCAAATGGATGCATGGTTTTCAAGATATGACAAAAAAAATTGTTTTTCTCTATGTATTTTGGCTTCCTGTAGCAAAACAAAGCCTTCCTGTAGCATTTTAGGATAGTAAGGAAAATGAATGGGAAAAACTTGGGAATGATGGGTGGATGGTGGAAATAGATGACGGTGATGGATTGACATGGCCTTGGTACTATTGTAGCATCTGAGAAAAGGAGGAGAAAGTCCAAATTTGAATTTATTTGACTAGGCTTGTGATCAACTTCTCTTTTGGGTAGCTAACATGTTTTTGTTGCTTGCATAGGTTGGAGAGCACCTGCATTCATGAAAGAGAGATACATGGAGAAAAGTTTTTTTTCTTTTTTCTTTTTTCTTGTAGGCCTACTAGCCGCCTCAGTGAGATTTTAAACTAGTATGTCTGCCTAGGCACCTCAAAGGAGGTTTTCACCTAGGTTTTTTTTGTTTTTTTCTCTTTTTTCATTTTTTTCAACCCATGGACCACCTCATGGAGGTTTTCAATCAATGAGCCAATATCAGGTGCCTCAAAAGAGGTTTTCACCTGAGATTTTATGTTTTCTCTCATTTTTCATTTTTCATTTCCTTTCCTATCCTACTCTACTTCAAAAAAGAAAATCATTTTCAAGTGTAGGAATACTTCCAATGACGGCCAGTGAACATCAATATGACATATAAACTGATGTTTAGGCTTGAAATATATGCTTTGACATGAACCTGAATTATAGATACCAAATGTTTTGATTGAGATGATATCATACATTGTTGAAGAAGGATGTGTGGCTACAAATTACTGACTGTTTGGAACCATATTTCAATATAGTTTTGATGCCCGTGGTCCATTTGCTAGTTTGGGTAATCTTGGATGTATTCTTCTTCCATGAAATTCATATCTTCTTCTTTTTGTTGATTATTCTCTTGAACACATAAAGGATCTAATGGTGAACATGAGAGAAATTTCTCAATCTCTGATTCTAATGTATGCTCTTCATCAAGTGCGGCCCATGATTCTTTGGTCTTCTCATTTTAATCTTCTTTTTTTGCATGTTGTCCTTCAATGGAATTAAGAGAATGTCTTTTTTGCAATGCTCTTCTTGAGCTAAGATGA
This sequence comes from Pinus tabuliformis, assembly GCA_031772625.1. Taxonomy (NCBI): domain Eukaryota; kingdom Viridiplantae; phylum Streptophyta; class Pinopsida; order Pinales; family Pinaceae; genus Pinus; species Pinus tabuliformis. Next base: position 280,474,480 of record CM062812.1, read on the forward strand.
ATACCATTGAGATCAAGAGGAGATGTTAGGAAGTGTTGTACCTCAACATTGTAGGTGGGTTGAGCTATTTCCTTGTGTGTGGCTGGAAATGGTGGTATAGGTAGTTGAGTGGGAGTAGATGTTTGAGATGGATGTGGTTGGGGTTGTGGTTGTGGTAGAGGTGGATGGTAGGGATAACATGGAGTTGGTTATGGAGGATATTGAGGAAAATATTAAGGATATTGTGGATTTATCTCATAAGTTCCTTGCAAACCTTGTTACCAAGCTTGGCTTTGGGGTTGAGATGGCCAAGCTTTCCAAGGAAAGGGTGTGTTTCGATTACTTTGAGATGGATGTGTATAAGATTGAAATTGTGAATTAGGCTCTTGCATAATACCAGGTTGACTAGGCTGACATGGTCCTCTTGGGGTTACATAACATAGTTGCTTTGGTGATTGACTTACTCCATTGTCCTCTTGGTAAAATTCCTTCAACATTGGTAATGATGGGAAATATTTATCATCATGTGATTATGTATGGTCAACATAAATATCAGCATCTTCTTTTTTGTCATCTTGCATTCTTAACATTTCAACTTGTTTGCTTAGATTGCTAAGAATTTTTGTTTTAATGTTATCAAACAAATTCCTAAGTTTAGCTTGACTTATCGATCTTGATGCTTATTTACTTACTCTATCCCTTCCTCTTGATATGTGTTTTCATGTTTCACAAATTTCTTCAAATGATAATTGGTATACATCACCTCTACTCATGAGATCAAGGAGATCAATCTACTAATCCGTTATTGTTATAAGTAATAAGGTTTTTAGTGTGTCAGATACTAAATGATGTAGCTTTTCCCTCTCAACATGAATCTCTCTATTAGATCATCAAGGCTCTCATATTATTTTTTATTCATTCTAAATCTTTCTTCTTTAAGCTCATGATCTTTATATTTTTCTAGAAATATCTTTTGCATATCATTCCATGATCTTATTGAATTAACCCTAAACTCATGAACCATTTAAGAGCTCTATCATTCAATGTTGTTGGAAACAATCTAAACCTTTGAGTGTTTAGTAAGTAACCATAAGATCTACAAAGGATTTCAAATTCAAAGAGAAAGGTTTTTGGATCCTCTGACCTCATACCATGTAAGTTGTGAAGATAAGATGGAGGGATGTTATTCATATGAACACTGATATCAATATATTGAATAGGAAACCAAGGGGATGTTCTTCATCATCTCCACCCATTTCCTTTATCTTCTCTGCCACTTCCTCTTCTTCTACCTGCAAAAATGAATGATGATGTGGCTCTTACTACACTACGTGATCAAATGGGGGGGAGTTTGGTGTTGGAGTTTTTTTTTGTTTTTATGATTGAATGAAAATACTAATGCAATGCACTTTTCTCTTTTTGAAATGAAATATGCCTAATTCAAATTTTTTTCTTTTTTTGCAAAAAGTAAAAAGAAATGAATCAACTTGGGAAGAAAACAATGCATACTTTTACACCTCCCCAGCAACGGCGCCAAAGAGTGATGAGTCTCAGTATTGCAACAAGAATGTTGCAACTCCCAAGGCTGTTGACTTTAACTATCAACCTAGGGTTTGTACAAACTTAAGAGGTATCGATACTATATGTGAAACATACAACGTGTCCTTCCTTCGCTTCCATGATGTAATGGAGTGAATGTAATCAAATCCTAAATTAACTGCAGAAATGGAAATGCTCAAAATGGAAACCTTAACCTATTGCAGGAAAGAAAATACAAGGAAATAAAACTTATTCTATTAAATAAAGCAAATATCATGGACGATATATCAATAATTACATTTCAAGGAGTTTAGATCCATTGACAGAGTTCATTGGATGTGGAAATCAAGAAAATCATCATTGTATTATCCATTCCATAAATTTGTCCATTAACCCAAATTGTTGAGATGTTTTGCACGAGTAAAAAGAAAGTCCTAAGTGGTCTTTAGTCTTCCCTAATCATTGATTTGTAGCCTAGGATTTATTATTCAACCCTACGGGACAAAAACTAAGCTTTTTGAAGAAATATTGGCAAGTATATACATGTTGGAAGAGTGTGACAGGAAGTTACATATTTTCTAAAGGAATATATAATACACCGAATGACAAAGAAAATAAAATCAAAACTGGATGGGAAAATTTTTTTTATTGACTACGATGTCTTAGGTCTACATTCCAAGTGGGATCACTCAAAAATACCTCTGTTAACACATGCTAAAAAATGGCAGAAAATTACTTGTCTAAAATCTAAAATTTTGAGAACTAGTGAGCTAGTTAATCTATCAAATGCCTAACCTAATCAAGTGAAAATGAAATGGGGTAAATTTTGTTATTAACTGGAATTGTTTTTTGATCTAATTAAATTGGAATCAACTTGATTGAATCTTATTAGCATGTTCTAAAAAATAGCAGAACTTTACTACTATTTACCACAAGGGACTTCCATAAATTTAGATTTGGGAATAAGAAAACTAATCCAAGTAGCTAAATGATTACTATGACCTTAAAAATATGTTCCAAGGATGAAATAATGCTTGTGATCCCACAAAATAACTTACTTCAACCATTTAACTCAATCCTACAATAAGAAATCATCAATACTAAATACAGAAATAGAAAAAGCAAGAACACGAGATGCATGTGAATAAGAAGTGAAAAGAAGGAAAGTAAATGATACAAAAGGGCTTTGAGGCTCTTGGGATGGCCAAACCCAAGGGAAATTAGAGTCATATGAAGGAGACCAAGATTTATAATCTAAACATGGCACCAATATTCATTATTTCCATCAATACAATTACATCCCTGCAAGAAATGAAAGTGGAGCTGCAAAAATACGAGTTCTCTCCACAAGAAGACTAAGAAAAATCAACCCCTAGGGGTAAATTCGACTTGGTTCTTATAAAAATGATTAGGAAGCATTCCCAATGAAAGAAGGAATCTTTCCCCTCCAAAATCCCTCGAACAGTGGACCTGGTTCCCAACACTAGGAATCTACATTAAATGACAAGGAACGCATTCCTAGATTTTCTCAATCATTGGAGCTCCAGGATTTGTGCATGATTTCATGATATCTAACTGATTTACGATTCAATATTGATCCTCCTGTAGTGGGGAGCAAGTCCCTAAATTACCTCCTCCTCCAAATCTTCATAATCCGCCCAATATTCTCACAATATTCCACATAAATAAATAATATTAGGCACAAATATGCAATTATCCATAAACCTTTCTAATGAACATATTAAAGTTAAAAATACATTATCTAATGCAAACATAGAGGTTTAATGTGTTGAATTATGGTCAAATGGGCCTTAATTTATGTGTAATTTGCAGGCCCATCAGAGACTTCAACATATTTATTTATGAAGCACTATGAATCTGCAGGGATAGGAATTGTCGGCTTCACAACTTCCACCACCTCCTTGCCTATAACACATAAACATGAGGTACTAGTAGACCTTTCCCAAAGTTTTTTTTGGGTATACTACACTTGGTCTATGATGGAATCTGGCAGGATCTTGGCACTAGGACTTGATGATCTCCTTAGTGTTGAGAGTTTCCCATGTTTCATAGAATTGAGTGTTTTCATAGGCTCCCTCAGATTTAACATCTTATAGTAGGAGTGCATGGCATGTCCATAGTAGGTGGAAATCTCATAGCTTCTTTCATTACATAAGACCAAATTTGTATTATCCATATGTGACAGGATTCATTTGATGGCCTCCACACAAGGAATCACCAGGAACCTACATGCAATCTTATGTACCCTGGACCTTAATGTTAATATATACTTTTTTTTCCTCCAAGTTCTCAGGGAACTACTTATACATGAAAGCATACTTAATTGTTTTCCATACGAATAATGAGCCTCAATATTGCAACAAGAGTGTTGCAACTCCCAAGACTACCAACTTTAATTATCAACCCTGGATTCGCACAAAATTAAGAGGTATCGACACTATATGTGCAACATAAAATGTGTCTTTCCTTTGCCGCCATGATATAATGGAGTGAATATAATCAAATCCTAAACTAATTGCAGAAATGGAAATGCTCGAAATGGAAACCTTAACCTATTGTAGGAAAAAAAATACAAGGAAAGAAAACCTATTCTAATTACATAAATCAAAGATCATGAACGAAATATCAATAATTACATTTCAAAGAGTTTAGATTCAACGACAAAGTTCATTGGATGTGGCAATCAAGAAAATCATCATTGTATTATCCATTCCATAAATCTGTCCATTAACCCAACTTGTTGAGATGTTTTGCAAGCATAAAAAGAAAGTCCTAAGTGGCCTTTAGTCTTCCCTAATCATTTATTTAGAGCCTAGGAGTTATCATTCAACCCTAAGGGACAAAAAACAAGTTTTATGAGAAAAACTGGACAAGTATATACATGTTGGAAGAGCGCTACAAGAAGTTACAGGTGTTGCTACAGGAAGTTACAAATTTTCTACAGGAACATATAATCCACTGAATAACAAATAAAATCAAATCAAAATTGGATGGGAAAACTTTTTTATTTACTAGGATTTCTTAGGTCTCCATTCCAAGTGGAATCACTCAAAAATACCCCTGTTAACGCATGCTAAAAAATAGCAGAAAATTACTAGTCTAAAATTTAGAAATTCGAGAACTAGTGAGCTAGTTAATCTATAAAATTCATAACCTAATCAAGTGAAAATGAAATGGGGTAAATTTTTTTATTAACTGGAATGTTTTTTTGATCTAATTCAAGTGGAATCAACTCAATTGAATCTCATTAGCATGTTCTAAAAAATAGCAGAAATTTACTACTATTTGCCACAAGGGACTTCCAGAAATTTAGATTTGGGAATAAGAAAACTACTCCAAGCAGCTAAATGATTAATATGACCTTCCAAAGTTATTACAAGGATTAAATAATTCTTTTGTTCCTGTAAAATAACTTACTTCAACCATTTAACTCAATCCTACAACAAGAAATCATCAATACTAAATACATAAATATGATACAAGAACAAGAGATGCATGTGAATAAGAAGTGAAAAGAAGAAAAGTAAATGATACAAAAGGGCTCTAAGGCTCCTGGGATGACCAAGCCCAAGGAAAATCAGATTCCTATGAAGGATACCAATATTTAGAAGTTGAACATGGCACCAATCTTCATTATTTCCATCAATACAATTACATCCCTGCAAGAAATGAAAGTGGAGCTACAAAAATACGAGTTCTCTCCACAAGAAGACTAAGCAAAATCAACCCCTAGAGGAAAATTCAACTTGATACTTATAAAAAATTATTAGAAATAATTCCCCATGAAAGGAGAAAGCTTTCCCCTCTAAAATCCCTCAAATAGCAAATCTGGTTCCCAACACTAGGAATCTGCATTAAATGATAGGGAACACATTCCTAGATTTTCTCAATCATTGGATCTCCAGAATTTGTGCATGATTTCTTGATATATTGTTCATTTATTATTCAATAATTATCCTCCTATAGTAGAGAGAAAGTCCCTAAATTATCTCCTCCTCCAAATCTTCTTAATCTGCCCAATATTTTCACAATATTCCACAAAATTAAATAATATGATGCACAAATATGCAATTATCCATAAACCATCCTAATGAACATATTAAAGTTAAAAATAAATTATCTAATGCAAAAATAGAGGTTTAATGTGCCAAAGTATGGTCAGATGGGCATTAATTTATGTCTAATTTGGAGGCCCATCATATCCCTTACTGAAAATGTTGCTCATCCTTTGAGAAACTTAGTGACTTCATTGTGCCTCATTCATGGCCCTGGTGGCCTCTCTCTTGTACATTATTTCCTTTTTCCCTTTATGCACTATGGGTTCTTGAAGATTTTTGGGTTTGGCAAGGTCTTCCACATCCTTTTCCAATATCCTGCTACCTTTTTCCACCATTTGAACACCTCTTCAACCCTCAAAACACCCTTAGATGAGATCATGTAGAAACACAGAGCATCTTGTAGCAGACCTATAGCATTATGTAGCACATAAAAAAATCTATTAAATCCTTACCAAAATTTTGCCTCTTACCTTTCTCTAACATTTTCTAAGCCTTGGAAAAAAGCTAGAAAGAGATTAGAGGCCTCTTGGAAAGCCTCTTTTCATCACTGTGATTTGAGTTCTATTTTGATGGTGAATGCCCTCTTGCCTTTTGTTGTCTTATTCTTGTCTTTTGTGGCCTAGATGATTGCCTAATGGGCTTTGGATTTCTCTATTTTAATTAGGCCTCTTTTAGGCACTGCTATTTTGGTTTTTAGCACAATTTGTTCCTTTCTTCCTTCTTCCTCTTTGAGTTTTTATTTTAGCTAATTTACCTCTTCTCCGTATTCTACTTCTTCTTCATTAACTTCTTCTTCTCCTTCTTCTTGGTTTTGGTATTTCTATGGTTGGATACATCCCCCATAGCCTTCAATACAACTTTCCAAAGTTGGCAAGGCAATTGCCTATTTCTACTAGAAGTTTTAGATATTCCTGTGTAATGACAACTTTATGACACAGGCAAAAAGAACAACTTTCCCGGAGGAAGGATGAGTTCATGCTTACTCAAAAATAATTTCAATTCCCTTTCTTATGAGGATCAATTCAAAGGAAGCATCCATATTCCATTTTTTTATTTGTAAACTTTTATCAAAAGTTTCCCATAGGCTGTACTACTGAAAAAAATGAAAATTTTGCAAGCTTCTTGATCACATATGGCAAGGAGAAATATTTATTTACCCTTGCTTTGGGTGTTGTACTTTGAATCCTAGGGTTTGGGAGTGAAATTCTTCAAAATCAGGGTCTTTTGAAGCAACTTTTGCCTTCCTATAGCATCTTTGTTTTTCTTGTACCACAGAGTCTGTCTTTCCTGTAGCAGCCCTGTTTCTCTTGTAGCATCTATATTTTCTCTTGTAGTAGCACAGAATCCTCTTACATCTGGTCAATTTTGTCTCCCCAAGTGTTTGGCTTTCTCTATGACGCTTGGGTTGCTTCCCCTTCACTTGGAGGGAGGTTATTCCTTCAATATTCTCCTTATTTCCCTCTAATTATTCCTTTTGTTGACATGTCAATTACTTAATTGTGATTAAGGTTTCTAAGGGAGGGTGATGATTCTACCCCATCCTTAGCTTTTAGAAACTCATATCTCATGCATTGGCAACAAATTTCTATCTATAACACGCTCAAGAAAAGAGGTGAATAATATTGCATACCTCTACCTACCTGATGGTTGCTGGAGAGGCATGCCTATTACTGCTGAGTTGCTAATAGATCCATGCTTCTCTGGAGGTGATAGTTTCCTTTGTTTGCTTCTGCACAGGTCTTCATAGCTTGATCATTCTTTGACTGATAAGGTTGTTGTGTGCAAGTTTCTTTCTAGCGCCCAATCTGTTGATGGTGGAGTGGATGAGTGATGAAAGTGGTGTTGGGGGACCTCTCTCAACCTTCCCTAGAGAAGAAGTGACCTTTTGACCCCTTTCTCCAATAATATTTCCTCTTGTAGCTTCTTCTTGGCCATCATGTAGTGCTACATGATCTTCCTGTAGCAATTACAGTCTTCCTATAGCAATCTCGTTTTATGCATATCTCTCAAATGGTAGACTGGATTGACCTAAAAGTTTCTGAGCATGTTGACATCAAGAGGAGATGTTAGGAAGTGTTGTACCTCAACATTGTAAGTGGGCTGAGCTACTTCCTTGTGTGCATTTGGAAATGGTGGTATAGGTAGTTGAGTGGGAGTAGATGTTTGAGATGGATGTGGTTGGGGTTGCAGTTGTGGTAGAGGTGGATGGTAGGGATAACATGGAGTTGGTTATGGAGGATATTGAGGAAAATATTAAGGATATTGTGGATTTATCTCATAAGTTCCTTGCCAACCTTGTTCCCAATCTTGGCTTTGGGGTTGAGATGGCCAAGCTTGCCAAGGAAAGGGTGCATTTCAATTACTTTGAGATGGATGTGCATAAGATTAAAATTGTGAATTAGGCTCTTGCATAATACTAGGCTGACTAGGCTTCCATGGTCCTCTTGGAGCTACATAACATAGTTGCTTTGGTGATTGACTTGCTCCATTGTCCTCTTGGTAAAATTCCTTCAACATTGGTAATGATGGGCAATATTTAACATCATGTGATTATGTATGGACAACATAAATATCATCATCTTCTTTTTTCTCATCTTGAATTCTTAACATTTCTACTTATTTTCTTAGATTGCTAATAATTTTTATTTTAATGTTATCAAACAAATTCGTAAGTTTAGCTTGACTTATCGATCTTGATGCTTATTTATGTACCTTTGCCCTTCCTCTTGATATGTGTTTGCATGTTTCACAAATTTCTTCAAATGATAATTGGTATACATCACCTCTACTCATGAGATCAAGGAGATCAATCCACTCATCCCTTATTGTTATAAGTAAGAGGGTTTTAAATGTGCCAGATAATAAATGATGTAGTTTTTCCCTCTTAACATTATACATGAACCTCTTTATTAGATCCTCAAGGCTCTCGTCTTCTTTTTTATTCATTCTAAAGATTTCTTCTTTTAGCTCATGATCTTTATATTTTTCTAGAAATATATTTTGCATATCATTCCATGATCTTACTGAATTATTCCCTAAACTCATGAACCATTCAAGAGCTCTATCCTTCAATGTTGTTGGAAACAATCTCAACTTTTGAGTGTTTCGTAAGTAACCATAAGATCTACAAAGGATTTCAAATTCAAAGAGAAAGGTTTTTGGATCCTCTCACCTCATACCATGGAAGTTGGGAAGATAAGATGCAGGGATGTTATTCATATGAACACTCATATCAGTATATTGAATGGGAAATCCAAGGGGATGTTCTTCATCATCTCCACCCATTTCCTCTATCTTCTTTGCCACTTCTTCTTCTTCTACCTACAAAAATGAATGGTGATGTGGCTCTTACTGCACCACATGATCAAATGGGGGGGAGTTTGGTGTTGGAGATTTTTTTTGGTTTTTATGATTGAATGAAAATACTAATGCAATGCACTTTTCTATTTTTGAAATGAAATATGACTAATGAAAATATTTTTTTGTTTCTGTAGAAAGTAAAAATAAATGAATCAACTAGGGAAGAAAACAATGCATACTTTTACACCTCCTTGGCAACAACACCAAAGAGTGATGAGTCTGAGTATTACAACAAGAATGTTGGAACTCCCAAGGCTATCGACTTTAATTATCAACCCGAAGTTTGTACGAAATTAAGAGGTATCGGCACTATATTTGCAACATACAACGCATCCTTCCTTTGCTGCCATGTTGTGATGGAGTGAATGTAATCAAATCCTAAACTAATTGCAGAAATGGAAATGCTTGAAATGGAAACCTTAACCTATTGCAGGAAATAAAATACAAGGAAATAAAACCTATTCTAATTGCATAAAGCAAAGATCATGAACAATATATCAATAATTACATTTCAAAGAGTTTAGATCCATTGACAGAGTTCATTGGATGTGGCAATCAAGAAAATCATCATTGTATTATCCATTCCATAAATTTGTCCATTAACCCAAATTGTTGAGATGTTTTGCACGGGTAAAAAGCAAGCCCTAAGTGGTATTTAGTCTTCCATAATCATTGATTTAGAGCATAGTATTTGTGATTCAACCCTATGGGACAAAAACTAAGCTTTTTGAACAAATATGGGAAAGTATATACATGTTGGAAGAGTGTGACAGGAAGTTGTAGGTGCTGCTACAAGAAGTTACAAATTTTCTACAGGAAGATATAATTCACCGAATGAAAAAGAAAATAAAATCAAAATTGGATGGGACAAATTGTTTTATTGACTAGGATGTCTTAGGTCCCCATTGCAAGTGGAATCAATTAAAAATACCTCTGTTAACACATGCTAAAAAATAGCAGAAAATTACTAGTCTAAACTCTAGAAATTCAAGAACTAGTGAGCTAGTTAATCTATCAAATTCCTAACCTAATCAAGTGAAAATGAAATCGGGTAAAATTTTTCTTAACTATATATATATATATATATATATATATATATATATATATATATATATATATATATATATATATATATATATATATATATATTTTATATATTTATTATCTAATGAAATCGGAATCAACTCTATTGAATCTTATTAGCATGTTCTAAAAAATAGCAAAAACTTACTACTATTTACCACAGGAGACTTCCATAAGTTTAGATTTAGGAATAAGCAAACTAATCCTAGTAGCTAAATGATTACTATGACCTTCCAAATATGTTCCAAGGATGCAATAATTCCTTTGATCCTACAAAATAACTTACTTCAACCATTTAACTCAATCCTACAACAAGAAATCATCAATACTAAATGTAGAAATAGAAAAAGAAAGAACAAGAGATGCATGTGAATAAGAAGTGAAAAGAAGAAAAGTAAATGATACAAAAGGGCTCTGAGGCTCCTCGGATGGCCAAACCTAAGGAAAATTAGAGTCATATGAAGGATAACAAGATTTAGAAGATGAACATGGCACCAATCTTCATTATTTCCATCAATATAATTACATCCCTAGAAGAAATGAAAGTGGAGTTGCAAAAATACGAGTCCTCTCCACAAGAAGACTAAGAAAAATCAACCCCTAGAGGTAAATTCGACTTCGTACTTATAAAAAATGATTAGGAAGCATTCCCCATGAAGGAAGGAATCTTTCCCCTCCAAAATCCCTCAAATAGTGGACCTCGTTCCCAACACTAGGAATCTACATTAAATGAAAGGGAACACATTCCTAGATTTTCTCAATCATTGGAGCTCCAGGATTTGTGCATGATTTCATGATATCTAACTAATTTATTATTCAATATTGATCCTCCTGTAGTAGAGAGAAAGTCCCTAAATTACCTCCTCCAAATCTTCATAATCTTCCCAATATTCTCACAATATTCCACATAAATAAATAATATTAGGCACAAATATGCAATTATCCATAAACCTTCCTGATGAACATATTAAAGTTAAAAATACATTATCTAATGCAAACAGAGAGGTTTAATGTGTTGAATTATGGTCAGATGGGCCTTAATTTATGTGTAATTTGGAGGCCTATTAGAGACTTCAACATATTTTTTTATGAAGCATTATGTATCTGCAGGGATAGGAATTGCCGGCTTCACAACTTCCACTACCTCCTTGCTTCTGAGACTTCTTTTGAGGTAACCTTATAGGTAGTGGGGGCATCATTCCAACAGATGATGAAAGAGTAATAAGACTTGTATCTGGAACACCTGCAAATGGAAGTGCACTCATGGCGACAAAAATTAGCTTCAACAAATTCCCTATCTAATACAAGAAAATTATTTAGAAGATAGTGACAAAGGGAGATCATATCTAACTGAGAGCATAAACCTATCAATGATAAGAAAATGTGACTTAATCAACTATTAGAAGTGAAAACTATATCAAGATAAGAGGAGGGTACATCTCGAGGAAATAACGGTGAGAAAAGGCCCAGTTGAGGCTTAAGGATGTGTCATGTGCTCAAGGAGGGAGACTAGAAGGGTGTAGGTCACTAGCACAAGGCACAAAGGAGGCTCATTGATGGTTGTGAGTGTGTTATGTGCTCAAGGGAAGCTAGTGAGGGTGAAAGTCCCCGGCTCAATTAACATGAGGTTGAGCTTGATGCTTGTCGATGCACTGTGTGCTCAAAAGAGGCCAGTGAGGGTGCATGGTGCAAAAAAAAGTGAACAAGGAAGGTTGACTAATTCTTATCTGTGCATTGTGTGCTCAAGAGATAGGGATTCTTGTTGGGCGTAGTTTTCCAAGATAGTGGGACCTTAACTTCCATAAGTGCACTCTTTCTAGAGACAACTCAAAATATGCTAAGTAAAGACCAACAACAAGATAGAATCAAAATAATATTAAGAGGAAGGGTCTGCAAATATTTATAGGCTCTGTAGCAATCATGGCCAGAAGGTGAAAGGTCATGGAATGTTAAGAGTCACAAGAAACGCCACTTCCAACAGTGAGATGACACTTGTAATAGGAATAATGGGTGAAAATTACACTAAAGAAACTAAAATAGATCAAAATGCCAAATAAAAACAAAATCAACCAAGAAAAGCAACATGAAAAACTTACTTGTGGTCAAGATCAAAGAGAAGATCCTTGATGAAAAGAAGTGCACTCAACCTAGAGTGAGAATGATTATGAGAATGAATGATTAGTATGCTACCAACAACAAGATAGAATCACAATAATATTGAGAGGAAGGGTCTGCAAATACTTATAGGCTCTGTCGCAATCATGACCAAAAGGTGAAAGGTCATGGAATGAGAAGAGTTGCAATAAACGCCACTTGCAACAGAAAGATGACACTTGTAACAGGAAGAATGGATGAAAATTCCACTAAAGAAACTAAAACATATCGAAATGCCAAAAAACAAAGCAAAAGCAACAACAAAAATAACAAAAGCAACCAAGAAAAGCAACATGCAAAACTTACTTGTGGTCAAGATCGAAGAGAATATCCTTGATGCAAAGAAGTGCACTCAACATAGAGTGAGAATGATTATGATAACGAATGATTAGTTGGGTTGGTTATAAAGATATTTCACATGCAAGGCAGGTCCATGCATTCCTACCACTTGTCAATCGATGAGTGAGTTAGTTAAAGTGGAGTGGCCTCCTATTTTCTAGGAGTGCACTCTCCATGTAAAAGGGGAAAGTGCATGCAAGAAGGCAAGAGGGCATAGCTCTTGACAACAAGGAGTGCGTTAGGCTAGAGGGTGTAGTCACTAAGCTGATGGAGTGCACTCAAGTTGGGACCACTAGGGTGAAATTCTAGACAACGAGTGTGATCTGCACTAAGAGTTAAGAGTGTGCTCACTGTGAGTTATGAATATACTTCTACTTAAGGAAGGAACAATTCCAACCAACAGTGGCCCTTTGTGAATGTTATGTTGGGAAAGTGTGCTTTTCTTATAGAAAAGTTGTTTTTCTTTCTTTTGTGTGATGCATGTTTGGAGTGAAATCAAGTCACTAAGTCAAGAAAAACTAGGCCTTTTCCTATCTTTAGAAATACAACACAAGCGCTCCTAAAGATAAGGCGACGAAACTTAGATAACTTTGACTTAGGAGATAACAACACTTAGATAACCAGAGGACACAAGGTATCTTGAAACGACAGTTCATGTGGGCTCCAAAATTAGATTAGGAAAGAATTTTGGAGGGTTGTTGTCACAACAACAACATAAACTGAACTTCTTTATTTCCCAATTATTTTTCAATTTATTTTTCTAATTCTTTATCATGTTCTAACAATTCTTCCTCTTCAACAATAATTTGGATCAAAGGCCATATTTCAGATATAGATGAAACAATATACATCCACAACTTAACTTTGGCTTGAATTAAACTAGAGAAGGATTTCTTTGACTTGTATACCATTCTACATGTTTCTGTAGTTTGGCACTTTTTTGAAGTTCAAAAATCAATAAATCGTCTTTCATAAGTTTTTCATCATGAGCTTTCTTTAAAGATTTCTTCAAATCATAATTTATTGATTCTTTAGGCTTAAATATGACAACTCCTTTGTTAAATCTTCTAATGAATCTTTTTCTTCTAAATTTATTTGGGATGATGAAACAATTGTATCTTTTACCCATTTCCTTCCTTAAGTAGCCGCTCTACTTGTGATTCTAGATTATCCATATTATTTTTCTTCTCAACCATTACTGAAATGATTAATTCCTTCTCTTTATTCATTTCTTCAATTTCTTGTTCCTATAGATGTTCAGTCATTGGAAACTTAAGCTTTTTGTGAAGTGCCTGAATATCTACATTCCTGTTTTGATTGACTCTTTGACAACATTAGCATCATTAGGATCACTTTCCAGCTTAATAATTATGTATTCCAAAATTTGATTCTAGTAGCTTTGGCCAAAGAAGACATTCTCTCTCTCTTTAATTCAACAATTGTTTTGTTTAAGGTATTCTACAAATTGGATAAATTAATAGTTGAACTAGTTAGAATAGAATATATCATCTCTCCTGCCTGTCTATAAAGATCAATTTTGTCTAGTGGATGAATTTTCTTTGTATTAAAAGAAAATACTAAATTTTTATAATATTTTGTTGACTTGGCACCTTGGACTTTAGGTTCTAAAAATTCCATCTGAAATTTCCCCTTTTTCACATAATGTTGATAATAGTCTATTCTTTGTTGAAGAACCCTTCTTCCAAAATTCAGTATATGTGGCAATATTCAAATCTTCACTTCTCCTTTTAATTTCTATGAACTAAGAATATATATTTTTGTTAGCAGAAGTAGATGAAGAGGATTGTCCTATAGTTGTTTCTAATTGTTGCAAATTTTACATAGGCTTGCTTGATGTAATAACTTTAACAAGTGTAGAACTCTCTATGGACACCATATCAAACATTGATTATTTTGTTTCTCTTAATTTTTGTCTTTTATACACTCTGAACACTCCTCCCTCTAGATCTGAAGTTTATTGTGGAGTATCATCCGTAAGTATTTTAAGATGTTTTTCCTTTTGCTATGGAGTAGATAAAAAATTTGATTTTACAGTTTTCTCTGCTTCTTTCTCCCTTAGTATATCAACTAGGGTATGTTATTCCCATGTTTCTCTATAGAAAAAAAAAATCAATATTGGCTTTGATGCATTTACATATGGGGTAGAACCCTGTTGAACTCTTAGGGAAGAAATATTACCAATTGGATCATAACACTAGGTCTGACCTTTTACAAATTTCATTTGTTATAATAAAAATTATATTTCCTTATCTACAACCCCAGTATTTACAACAAAGGTCCCATTTTTGCCTTAATCTTAAAAAGAGCTTCTTTCTTCCTTAGAGAAAAATGAAATTGATCAATATTTAAACTTTGTCTTATAAATTCAAGTGCAAAAATCCCTACTAGGAGGAAAACTTTTAATTGGTAAGGAGGGAGTTCACATCTATATAATATTATTTTTGTAAACGCTTGATATAAATACTAGTCTCCTAAATTTGTTTGTTCACTTAACTATAAAATATATTTCTCCTTTGAAAAAATCCTTGGGAATTGAACACTATTCAAAGACTATAATAGACTAATAAAAATTGATTCGCAAAATCTGAAAAAGAAAACTCTTCAAAGTGCTTTCTCACGAAGGATGTCCAATGTAATATTGACCATTAATTTCCCTTCAAATCCTATATTTGAAATTGTATTTGAGAAAATGTATTTGATTGATGAAACATAATTAAATACACTAGAACTGATTGATGTTTGAAAGACATTAGAATTCCAAAATTCATAAACTATTCAAAAATTGTGTCTAAAAGAAACTGGCTAAAACTGGAAGACACAAAAGGTTTCTTACTTGGAGAAAGTGTAGATAAAAACATAATATCATGTCATTCACAATTTCATTATTCTCATACCCTAATAAACAATAGATCATATATATAATCTGCTTGAAAATTTTTGGAAATATATTTGAAGGATTAGGAGGATTATGCTGAGGAATGTTGGCTTCCTCTGTGTTGACAGTGCTAGACCCGCCAACATGTCAGGGAATCTCCACGGTAAGAAGTCCCAACTAGACCTCAAATCGTTTGGTGTAGGAGTCCCAACAATGGGTCGTACGGTATCGCCTTGACCACGGTTGTGCGCAGAGGTAAGTAAGATGTCCTTATTGGTATCAAGGGTGTGACATGCACAGAAATCCAAGGAAGGTGCATGAACAGTTCTAACACATGAAAAGTGGGATTAGTGCGCCCCTTGGAAACCTGTGGAAACACGTAGCTTGAAAGGGAACACACAAGAAAAGATGCATCATATACTGGAAGGCAGGTGAACCAACAATCCAAAATGATGGTTAAACCAATAGCACATCTCAGTAAGATTCATACATACATATACAGAAAGAGTATATACATACATGCGTAATAAAACAACTACATATATCATTAGAGTAACCAAGATAACTGAAATATAATAACAACATATGCATGAAACATGTTGGCTCTATTATATTAACAAGTGAAAGTTCTAATCATACAGTACAACCATGACCAACCACTAGTCTCGATAACGAAATGTTACAATCACTGCCACTTGCTCCTCCAAAGAGATGTACTAGCTCTGCACTATGGAGAAGTCAAGGCTCGTTACAATACACTCCAAGCTTTCTCTAAGATACTCCTATCGGAAGCTTGGCTGCCCAAAAGCCTCTACAATGAGTTATGAGGTTCTATAAATAGAAAAGGGTGGGGTGACCCTTGACATTCCCCTTTGTGACTATTCACCTACCCTCATGACTCTTCAACTACTCTATGACTGTTACATTCAACTATCGACACTTGGACTTTCACTTTACAAGATGTTACATACAATCTGCACATGTACCCATGTGAGACAAAATAGGCTTGAGCAAGCCATGCAATACATCATTAGGATTCAAACAATTGTGGGAATACCAACTCTTCAACATCCTTGTGATGGTCGACGTTGGCGAACTGATGGCAAGCTTGGTAGTCCATGATGGTGTCCATGTACTCTATGGTGACATATTTCTAGAAATGAACTCTTACCTTTGTTGCATCTGGGTACACTACTTTGGATCCTCTGTCCAACTCGTCTGATAACATGTGCATCATCATCTTTAGTGCAGTCGGACAAGTGACATACTGATGCATAGTGTCTACGTTGATCACCAAGTCTGCACTGGTGGCTATGCGCATCAACTCGTCAAAGTACATGTCCAGCTCCAGTCGGACTTGATTTTTTGTCTTTGCATCGGTGAGTGTCCCAATGGATGGGATCGCATGCACGTGCACAAAAACATCCATGCTTTTGAACACCAGTGTATGCGAAGCTTGCAAACTGGTGATGTGATGCGGGAGTTCCTCATAGTTTTGGATCTAACTCCAAATGTGTGCCTTCAAATCTACCGCCTTGGGCTTCATCAACTTGGGCAAGTGTAACGGGGCTCCCTTGTATCTCATTGTCCATGTTTGCATGTGCTCGACAGCAGTGTGCAAATCTAACAAGATGCGCGCTCTCCTATCACAACACTCCTACCAACCATCAAGATGGACAACTAACTTATGCATGGTGCCAAATATAGAATACAAGATTTGCATGACTATCTTGAGAGACGATACCTCATTCAATATTTCTCTCTTCAACTCTACTCTGGCGGATGTTGTAATATGTTCTCCTCCCTGCTTGGCCATCTGTAACTCCTTAGCCATTCACTTGTTCTCTGCTATCAAGAAGCGAACACTTGAGCTGGTGGCTTTGGCATATGATTTGGTAGCATCGTCCAATGCTACTGGATGCTTGTGTATGTCAAATACGATCACTCATTCTTCAAACTACGCAAGAGATGTGTGTACATCTGGCGTAGTCACTCTGTGTGATTACAAAACTCTATGTTGTGACTCGTCGAATGATATATTGTGAATCTCTACTTCCATATTGTCTTCAAGGATATCAGTATCTCCTTAATCACTCAGGACTTGCTCTGATTCTGGATCTGGTGAAGTCAGTGGGTCAACCTCTTGGTTATTAAGGCATGAGGTCAATATCCTATTCTAACTCTCGTTGCTCCATCTCTGTATCCATATGCTCAAGTATCTGTTCAATATCATGAGCGAAGTCCTGCTCCTGCAACTGCTCACCCTATTTGCTTTACACCACCTCCTTGGATGAGTCTATAACCTGTATGGGCGTAGTTTCATCAATATGTGCATGTTGCACCTCCTTCCGTGTCTGTCGCTATTGCGCTTCCTTCTCCTGTCGACACAGCTCTTGTTCTTCCTAGAGTTTCTACTTGAACTCTTCCAACTCCTTCACTGTTTCCTCCATCCTTTGTTTGTCTCTCTACCTTTGCATGTTCCTCCTGTCATGTTGTCACCTCTTCGCCTCTATCTCCAAAGTTGCTTTCTCCACATGTGGGTCTACTTTGAACTTGCAGATTTATTTTTCCTCTGCATTGTCAACAATATTTCTCTTGCCTTTGTCACACGTAGGTATGTTACCCCTTGTTACTGCTAATGATGGTGCTCTCCTAGATGCTGCTTCATGCTACTTCGCTAACCATTCCACAGCTATGCTGACCAGTTCATTGAGCCTGGAGAAGCTATGGAAATATCTGCATAGGTCTTCCTCAGCCCAATGACACGCCCCGTGGATCCATGGAAATTGCACTCTCGCACAGTGGTCCTTTACAAAGAAATGTGAGTCATACAAATTGAAGCTTCTGGTGTTGAAAGTAAATCTTTTGAACTCTTCTATCTCGGCATTAGCATGATTGATATTTTGTATGCCGTACAACCCAATCCGTAATGGAAGAGCAGGCCAGGGTGCCTTCTTCTTCCGATGCAGTCTAGCTGACAGTCCTGTCGAGATGTGGTACGAAAATTCTTGCATGACGAGCTTGTCCATGGAAAACTTCAGTAAAACATGTGGAGGCTTCTTTGCTTTGTAAATCTGTATGAAGGTGCCAAGAGGTGAGGCATACCAATACACTTTGTTGATCAATGCCTCCATTGTTGCCTGTGACATGCAAGGTGGATCCTGCTCAAATATCATCTTGTACACTGAGGTGAAAAAATGGTCTTACAACTTTGTGATGACTCTATGGAATCTGCATTCAGAAAACAATCTACAGTAAGTGTGTACAGAGGTTTCTGATGATGTCCATGCCCAACTCAAGCCTGGGAACCAGTAACGGGGACATATTTCATCCAGAATGTATGCAGACATGTATATTTTTTCTTGCTGACCTTTGGGTGGCTGTCAGGATCCTGCTACCTATTCCTTCAGCCTATGAGCCAACATGTCAGACCAGTTGCATGGTTTGCCTTCACTGGCCAGTTGGTCCAACGCGATCACCCAACTCTGCGTGAAGGTTTTCATGCTCTCTTGGTCGCACAAGTAGCATGCAAAGATGACCAAGTACTGATATGTCTTCCGCAGTATCTTCATCTTGTAAACCTGGTTGGGTGTCATCCTAAACTTGGTTGGTGCTTTCTCCCAGCTCTTCAAGATATCCCTGGAGTTTGCACTGTTGTTGGATCTGCTGACGGGTATCTCCATTATGATCACCGACTGCGGCAAGTGGTACATCTGCTAACAGTCCTTCTTTACCTGAAGGTAGAAATCTATGTCCCGCTGACACTAGTTAATACCATCGTCTCGGGATCAGTGTGCGATATGATCAAATGTATCATGTCCATGCATGGAAACGCGGGATACCTGCATGCAATCCGTTACAAGCCAGACTTGTGGATATTCACATAGACCCTGTGGTCTTCAATATCTTCCCCAAATGTGCCTGAGAATGTATCATTGATGTCTTGCCATTTCAGCTTGATGTATGTGTCTACGAGTAGCTTGGTGTCTTCATAAATCGGAAAACCCATAGACACTTGCTCAACTACATCTCCAGTTGCACTTTCGTCGATGTCCTTTGACCTTACTCTCTTGGAGGCCATTGAACCTGAACTGCTAAGAGATGGAAGAACGCCTACTATACCTGGAGACATGGAAACATTTGTGGCAAGAAATATGTGAGCTGAAAACCAAGGAAAACTTGAGGACTGACATGCAACATACCTGGGAGATTGATGGCAAGGATTACACAATTTTCACTGGAAGTTCAGGAGACTGACTGTTGGAACTGCGCAAAAAATAGTACGAACTGTTGGGAGGTTGGTTGACTACTAGAATTGCGCAATGCGCAATCTAGGCTAACCTATTATGGGTTGAGATTATTGTTGGGACTCAGAATTGACCAATTTTGACCTTATCTTTTTGCCATAATATTATCCTTTTGCAGTCATAGGTTGAAAGCTTTTTGATTTTATAATGACTTAATTACCCCAAGGTACGAAGTAACTTCCCGCATATCTATGTTTAATTGTTCATTGCATATTCGTGAGTATCTTTATATTTATCCTTGGAAAAGCTGACTAAATTGTCAAGTAATTGTCTTAAGCTTGCAGGAATTATAATTTATAGTTGTTGTAACACCAGAAATAGCAACTACGCAGTTGCTGCAACACCAGAAACGACAACTACGCAGTTGCTGCAACACCAGAAGCAGCAACTCCGCAGTTGCTACAGTCAGCAACAACAATCATCTAAAGCAAGCTATTTTGCAACAGCTGCGAATAACAGACGGCAACTATCTAAAGAACTCTGACGCGGCATAATCAAGCAGATGTCTAAAGCGGGTAGAACACAGTCACCATTGCCTAAATCAGGAACAGCATGGGGAAACGGCAAAGGAATGCGAAGATCCCGAGAAGACGGTCGAAGTCAGTTACTAGCTATGTAACAGCCAGAGCCTAAGAAAGAATATATCATTATACTATTGTAACAGCGTTCTGTAATTCTTATTTTTGATAGAATGGGTTAACTGAATGAACTGTAATCGTCTATTGTAATAGATGTCTCCTCTATAAAGAGGAGACATCTACATGAGAAAGGGGGGGAGTCAGTCTGTAAGTGAGATTTTGAGAGACATCAGCAAGTCTGAACTTTATTGTACTTAAATCTTTTAGCAGATGAATATAAAATTGTTCTGAGCATTTAATCCAGCCTTCGTGTTCCGGGGAATCTTGTGAGAAGGAATGGGCCCACCTTCCTCACAAGATTCACCCATTTACTTTCTATCAAGTGTGTAGGTGTGTAATAGTCTCTTTCTGCTGGTACTCTGTTTGGATTCGGTAGCATTACCTCTGGTATTTCCGTTTTGCTAGTACTCTGTTTCATTAATTGCTTGAAGTTGTTTCTCACCGGTGAATTAGAGTGCAGTGTGTATTAGCAATCTGATTACAGGGGCAGGTGTTGAATGTCCCCACCTGGAGGATAGGGTCCTGATCCTCTGCCAACAGAGCATCCATCACTTTGCTTTTTAGATTTGTAGTTTGAATTAATTACTTTCATTTCAACAGTACTGTGATGACTTAGTGTAAGAATTACGTATACTACAGCTTTTCAATGCTTTTAGAATTTAAGTACATACAGTACGCAGTAGCCTTTGGAATAAAAATACTTTCCCTGGTTGACAATTAATGTGGTACTTGATTGTTTAATTCCGGAAATTTATCAAATCTTCTTGCAAGCAGGATGGATAGAGTATTTCAGGAGACTTCCGGACTTTGACGAGCAGCAAGTCCTTGAATTCGCATGCAACTTAACAGAAGGATTCTCTGTCGTCCAGGGAGTTCAAGTTCCAGTCACGGAAGAAATCATGGCCGAAGTTACCGGGCTACCAGCCAATGGCACACGGTGGTTCAGCAGAAAGCACCTGATTCTGAATGCGCAGCAGGATTTTCTCCGACCAGGCGAGCAGGTAGAGCCCAAGGGCAGAGGCGTAGCACTTCGGTCGTTACCTCAACCATGGCCGAAAGTCGCTGAATTTGTCAAGCAGTATCTGACGTGCGAAGGCCGCTACCAGGTAATTTACCAGCACGATTTCGTCCTGTTAAATCATTTGAGAAATGGTCAGTTAGTAAACATGCCATATTATCTATTGGGTTGTCTCAAAAATATGTCACGATATGCTATGAAAGCGAAGCATCCACTTCTCTCCTTAAAACACCACCGCTTAGCCCAATTGCTGATTAATAGAGCCCTCGCTCTAAATAACCCTCCACCCCCCATTAATCCCCATCCGGAGGAAGAAATTCCACAGCCAGAACATGAAATTCCTCATCAAGAAGAGGAAATTCTTCGTCAAGCTGAGGACACACCTCAGCAAGACGAAGAACTTCCTCAGCAAACGAACGACATGCCTGAACAAATCCCTTTGGAAAACCCTCAGCAAGCAGAGCACATTCCTGAACAACCCCAGCAAACACCCCCGCACGTTGCTGAGAATGAACAAGCAGCAGTAGAAATAACCACATCTCCCAAAAGAACCAATCCTTCCATTCCCATACTTAGTATTTCTACTGATAATTCCGATGATAATATCCCAATTACTCTGCTTAAACGAAAAATGCAGCAGGGAAAGAAAACCCCAGCGAAAAGAAGAAGAACTAGGGTTTCAGCTAAAGCACCTGCTACTCCGGCTACTGTCCCTATCTTAAAGAAAGCTAGCAGGAAGAGAAAAACGCCTGAATTCCCTGCTTCTCTACCAAAACGAAAATCCGTAGCAGTTGAATCTCCTAATTCCTCCAGTTCACCACCCATCGCTGTAAGAATCCGCACTCCCACCAGTCCTCAAAACTCCTCTCCCTCACCCACGGAAGCTGAGATGCAGAGTGTTCATAGCTTCGTGACATCATATCTTAAGACAGCTGACACACAAGAACCAGCTGCCGACACCCAAAGTAATAGTGACCAAGTGGCTGCAACACAAGAAACAACCACTACCCCAGGTGACACACAAGAACCACCTGTGGGGAATACTGATCAAACTGACGAAACACAACCTCTGCCTCCACTGGAATCTACCGCTCCACAGGATCAGCCTACCATACCTGCCCTACAGGAAGAAATTGAGTTTCTGAAATCTCAGATTCAGGACTATCAGGAAGAAATAATAAGGGTCAAGGAAGCATATCAGAATGAATTCAGCCTGCATGTTTTAGCACGAGTAGCGTCTGCAGCAGAGAAAAGTAAAGATAATGAATATATGTGTACCAATTGTGGCGAAATATATACTCAGGCAGGATATAAGGTAGTGGCAGAACCAATGAAGGAAGCCTCCGCTGCTGTAGATGAAACAAAAGAGCCTGCTGATACACAGATGGAAATCCCACAATCCTCTGCTGAAGTAGAAGAACCTGTTGACACACAAGAACCAACAGGTTCTCCAGAAGAAGTGCAGGCAGAAGAACCTGTTGACACACAAGAACCAACAGGCTCTCCAGAAGAAGTGCAGACAGAAGGACCTGTTGTTACACAAGAACCAACAGGATCTCCAGAAGAAGTGCAGACAGAAGGACCTGTTGCCACACAAGAACCAACAGGCTCTCCAGAGAAAATGCAGGACCAAACTGAAGAACTTACTGACACACAAGAACCAGTAAGTTCCCCAGAAACTGCACAAGAGCTTACTGACACACAAGAACCAGTAAGTTCACCAGAAATTGCACAAGAGCTTACTGACACACAAGAACCAGTAAGTTCACCAGAAACTGCACAAGACCAAGAGCTTGCTGACACACAAGAACCAGCAAGTTCTCCAGAGACTGCACAAGAACAAACAGAAGAGCTTGCTGACACTATGCAGGAAGAAACAGGGAATAAGAAAGAGGAGAATATGGATTCACCCCGGCCTACCCAATTTGCTATGGAAGAAGAAGTTACACAAGAATCAGGAAATGAAGAAGGAAACACAGAATCATCTCGGCCCACTCAAAGTGTCATGGAACGAGAGGAAGAAACAGAAGAAAATAAGGAAAAAGGTACAGATTCACCCCGGCCTACCCAAACCATTATGGAGGAAGAAGAAATAGTTTCAGGAGGAAATGAAGAAAAACTGGACTCACCCAGCCCTATTCAAATTGCCAAAGAGCGAGAAGAAGAAGAAGGAAATGAGGAAAAAGGAACAGATTCACCCCAACCCACCCAAATCACCATGAAGCAAAACGAATTAGTACAACAGGAAGAAGAGACGCTAGTCAGAAATGAAGAGAAAGATGTTGGATCATCCCAGCCCACTCCAACAGAGCAGATTATCCTTGTTGATGCCTTCACACAAACAGAGCTTCCCTCTGTTAGTGATGTATGCACAGAAACAGATAGTTTTCAGGCATTAAAAGGAAAGTGGTGGAGAGAATATGAGCAGTCTCAAGGCAAAGCATTCAAACAGTAGAAGGGGACCTGGTTCAATCATGCTTATAAGAACTGGGAGGCACTGGAGCAGTGTAGGGCCCAGTATAAAGAAATCAAGGAACTGGAAGCCAGACTGTCCCAAATGTTTGAATTATTTCAAAGAATGCTTGCCACAAGGAAACCCTCTTTTAATTATGCCACATTTTTTAGGGAAAGACTCGCATTTCTACAGATAAAGGCTGTCAAAGAGGGAAGGCCTCATCAGGTAGTCACATCCGAGCAGTTTATGCAGACCTTTGCAGAGGCACCTAAAAATGATCAAAACTTGCTATGTGAACTGTACCTCCATAATGAAGCCATGTCCGAAGAAAGGAACATGAATATGATACCTGTAGTTGGCGACATACAGCTGAGAGCCTTTATCTCCTTTTTGGCTAATCAACTTACCTGGCAGAATGCCTTTGTCTCAGCTCAACATAATGAACAGAATTGTCTTCTGTGGATTAGAGCTGAACCGCAGAACGCTGCCACTTTCATTGCACAACACCTAAGAATGGTAAGTGATCCCGAAATGAAGGACCATGTCAGGCAACTGCAAACAGTGGTCCTAAGAGACTGTCAGCATTATGTGAAGACTAAGGCATCCTTGGCTGTCAAAGCAAATAAACTGTTTTGGGAAAACTGCCCCACGGAAAGGCAGGAATATCACCCTTATAATCCATCAAATTTGCAGGTAGCACTCTCAAGGGTACCTCATTATGTTAAATGCATGCAACACTGTGCTGAAAATTGGATGGGTTACAAATTTAAATTTCCACTTTTATGGTTATCTGGTGAACAATATAAGGGCCAGTTTGGACTATCCAACAAGGAAGAAGCAGCAGCATGGAAGCATATACAGACTGTTTGTGGGTTCAGGAAGAAGTTTGATGCCACTCCCTATAGCTATTGTCTCAGTAATCTACATTGTTCATCCCAGTTCTCCGACTCAGACTCAGAGTAGCCATTGCATAGGGACATGCAATCTCTTCAGTTGGGGGGGATGTTGGGACTCAGAATTGACCAATTTTGACCTTATCTTTTTGCCATAATATTATCCTTTTGCAGTCATAGGTTGAAAGCTTTTGATTTTATAATGACTTAATTACCCCAAGGTACGAAGTAACTTCCCGCATATCTATGTTTAATTGTTCATTGCATATTCGTGAGTATCTTTATATTTATCCTTGGAAAAGCTGACTAAATTGTCAAGTAATTGTCTTAAGCTTGCAGGAATTATAATTTATAGTTGCTGTAACACCAGAAACAACAACTACGCAGTTGCTGCAACACCAGAAACGGCAACTACGCAGTTGCTGCAACACCAGAAGCAGCAACTCCGCAGTTGCTACAGTCAGCAACAGCAATCATCTAAAGCAAGCTATTTTGCAACAACTGTGAATAACAGACGACAACTATCTAAAGAACTCTGACGCGGCATAATCAAGCAGATGTCTAAAGCGGGTAGAACACAGTCACCATTGCCTAAATCAGGAACAGCATGGGGAAACGGCAAAGGAATGCGAAGATCCCGAGAAGACGGTCGAAGTCAGTTACTAGCTGTGTAACAGCCAGAACCTAAGAAAGAATATATTATTATACTGTTGTAACAACGTTCTGTAATTCTTATTTTTGATAGAATGGGTTAACTGAATGAACTGTAATCGTCTATTGTAATAGATGTCTCCTCTATAAAGAGGAGACATCTACATGAGAAAGGGGGGGAGTCAGTCTGTAAGTGAGATTTTGAGAGACATCAGCAAGTCTGAACTTTATTGTACTTAAATCTTTTGGCAGATGAATATAAAATTGTTCTGAGCATTTAATCCAGCCTTCGTGTTCCGGGGAATCTTGTGAGAAGGACTGGGCCCACCTTCCTCACAAGATTCACCCATTTACTTTCTGTCAAGTGTGTAGGTGTGTAATAGTCTCTTTCTGCTGGTACTCTGTTTGGATTCGGTAGCATTACCTCTGGTATTTCCGTTTTGCTAGTACTCTGTTTCATTAATTGCTTGAAGTTGTTTCTCACCGGTGAATTAGAGTGCAGTGTGTATTAGCAATCTGATTACAGGGGCAGGTGCTGAACGTCCCCACCTAGAGGATAGGGTCCTGATCCTCTGCCAACAGAGCATCCATCACTTTGCTTTTTAGATTTGTAGTTTTAATTAATTACTTTCATTTCAACAGTACTGTGATGACTTAGCGTAAGAATTACGTATACTACAGCTTTTCAATGCTTTTAGAATTTAAGTACATACAGTACGCAGTAGCCTTTGGAATAAAAAGACTTTCCCTGGTTGACAATTAATGTGGTACTTGATTGTTTAATTCATAAACAATTCAACTAGCCAACAATTATGCAATGTGCAATTTCAGTTAGCAAGCCATGCACGCCCAGGGACTACATTGCGCAATTTTCTAGGCCAACAGAGTACTGCCTCTCAGATTTCTGTAGATTAGGCCTAGAGGACAGTGTCTGGCTAGTTTTGCACATTTTCTGGGAGGAAGGCAAATCCTTCCCTCTCATAAATGTGCAATGTTGTCTGGGCAAGGCGACGTCCGGGTCAAGGTTTCCCAGACCCGCCGATGACTGACTAAAAACATGTGAATCTTTGAATGCATGGTGAAACTGAGTATAAGCAAGAGTGAATGATCATGCATGAAAACAATGAATGCAAGATTCAGAAAATAGGAAAACATGCATGCGTGTGAAACGGGTCGCCGCATTGGTGACCCTCGGTGCAAAAACAATGTCATGTGTGTGACAACAGTGAGATGAAAACGAAAACTGAAATAGTGCTTATGCAGGGTAACATGCATGAAAACGAGAACAAGTGTTCATAGAAATCAAGCAAACAACACTCAGACAAGCCAAAACACAAAAAGCGACGAAAATGTTGCAAAAGACATGTAAAGCAAACTTACCTGGAAAAAGCTAAGTTGAATGTGTCGACGACTCCTAGATGTGATGTGGGATGTTAGGGCTCCAAGAGCAATGTGAATAATGAGCTCTACAACATCTAATAAATAAGTTTGAGGCTCATGGCATGCATGCCACAAATTTAGGAAAAGACGACACTTGGAGGGCAGTTTCTAAAACAATCTTTGTATGTAACCTCTAGCTACTAAAAATAGATCCCTAAAATTTAGGGATTCTTTTTGCATGTTGATTTTTGTTATTTCAAGAAAAGCATCCCATTCATGAAAATTAGTTTTGCTCGGTCCCAAAGGGAACAGTCAACATGAAGATACATGCATCGGTCCGTGAGCCTGAGATGAAAATTTGCGCAGTTTTTGGGTTGAGCTGGGTTGGCTATCCCTAAGGGATTGCACAATTTCTAGGGTCAGCAAGTGACTGTCTCCTAGAATTGCGCAATTTCTAGGATGAGGCCTAGTGCCGGGCCAAATTGTGTTGTTTTCTATGGGAATCTTGTCTAATTGTTCTGTGCAATTTTGGAGCCCAACAAGCTGACCAACAGATTTGCGCAATTTCTGGAGGGAAGGCTGGTTCCTCTCCAGAATTGCACAATTTTTTGGGGGAGTTTCTCAGCCAACAAATAGTCAAATTCTAGAATGCTGGTTTGTGAGAGGGAGACAAACAAGCTGACATGCATAGGCCAGCAAGCCACTGAAACTCAACTAAAGCCTATGTACTTGACAGTGCAAGACATACTGCTAAGGATTATTGGTAGGGAGGCTCTAAAACGAAGCTAAGGAAAAATTTTGGAGGGTGGTTGTAGCCGCTACAACACTTGGCAACACAATGGTAGAACTCCATCTCTCTGAATGGACCTTGTTCATGAAAAACAAGTCTAACACCTCTGGAAGTATTGTTCAGTTCTCTGTTCATCTTGGTTTCAACACTTGCTTTATTGTGAGATGTAGCATTTGCCAAGGTCTTGGTCAGCCGACACACATTCCAAGCCAAGACAACACATTTGTTTCGATTTGGGATGAGGGGTATATTGGTGGACAAGCCTTATGGTTGTCAGAGTTTTAGTTTCATATTTGGTGTTGCTCCGCTGCCAACAAGTCTGGACAATACCCCAATGGAGTCATGTAAGAACACAAGCATTACTCTACTGCCAGCGAGCCTGGTCAGTACCCCGATAGATTTACTTGCATCACCTCTCTATGCAGGAAGCCTTTCTCTTCTTCCGCCTTATTCATTTTTCATTTTTTTGAAATTTTTCACATTTTCATTTTTTGTAACTGTGCATAGCACTTATTCATTTCAGAGGTGGAAGAGGGATCCTGACTTATTGAGAGCAGAAGAGGTTTTTCCTTCAGAGAAGTATTTTGTATATACCTTTGATGTGCTTGTTAAGGTTTCCCCCTCACATTACTCTACTTGATTGAGCTGACAAGGATTAACCAAAAAACAACTGACTAGAGTAGGTGATACTAGTTAGCACACAAGCATTTTGTTTTCACCAAGGTTCACTTCGAACAAAACGTATTTTCCATTGATGTATCATGGACTGAAGAAAAAAAGTTCTGCATACAGAGGCAGGACGATAGATAACCAAGTATTGATAATTGCACAAGTCCTCTTGTACTTTACTCAGCTTTTTTCAAGAATCGCGCATGATCCATGTGAAACTATCCTATGAATGCGAACAAGCAAAAAAATAACAAAACAAAGAAAAAGTAGAAGTAAATGCGTAAGAAAAGAAAGTAAGCAAACAAACAAGAAAGCAAGCAAATGGACAAAGTGAGAAGCAAACATGCATGCAGGCAAACAAA
This sequence comes from Pinus tabuliformis, assembly GCA_031772625.1. NCBI lineage: Eukaryota > Viridiplantae > Streptophyta > Pinopsida > Pinales > Pinaceae > Pinus > Pinus tabuliformis. Next base: position 280,503,072 of record CM062812.1, read on the forward strand.
CCAAAAGAAAACACTACTCCTACTCCTAAGCTAACGGTGCATGAGTTTGCTCACATGAAGTGATACTTACAATGCAGCCACCAATGCATTGGTCGACCCATGATGGTGAAGGCATGGTTCTCAAACAACACATCCATGCAAACCAACAAACATGAAAGATATAACAATGAAGACAAACACACTCTGAGTTTAAATGCGTCCACAGAACATAAGTGAGTGCAAGTGCATGACATGCAATCCGTGGACTTACCATGGTGTTGTGCGACACTGTGTGCAGATGTTAAGCATACACATACTCTTTATTGTGACATGCAAGAAAACGAAAGAAACAAAGACAACTTGTGTCATGCACGTGTGCTTTCTGTGTAAGATTCCTCCAATGCATGAGCGATGGGATCGTGCAGTTCAAGTGGAGGAAGCATAATCTATGTGTGAGATTGATCTTCAATGCATACAAATGAGTGATGAGGAGCCTTGGGTGTTTCAACAATTTCCTGATCAGAAGTGAAACCAACCTCAGGACAATGAGGGCCTGACATAACCATCAGCTTGGGTTGAAGTGCCTCGATATTCTGCGGGGTTTCAACTTCGTCGACAGATAGATCATCATAAACAGGTGGCTTTGAAAAATCAACTGCAATAGAATCATCATCGTGATTGAATACGGGGGTAAATAGATCACGAAAGCTACGATCAGCAAAATCAATGATTTCATCAGCATCCTCATGATTTGATGAATCAAATAGAGGGGTGGATGAGAAGCGGAAAAATTCACCCTCTGCATTTCTAGAAAAGGTAGATGAAAAATCAAGTGGATTCTCAAAGAATGATTTTCCCTCTCCATTGTCAGATGATGGACTAACATCCGGTGCGTTCTGCGAATGATCAACAAAGGGTGCATTCATAGACATAGATACACATGCAAAATTAGGGATGGTAGAATCACCAAAGATGTCAAGGAAAAAATGAGGAGGCGCAGACAGAAAGGAATCATCCTTTGTTGTAGGTTGATGTTTAAGCTCCTAGTCATACTCTTCATGAATGACAACACAGGTTGGTTGTACGACACCAACTCTGTTGATATCTTGATCCTTGTTCACAACAGGTGTGGAGTCTCAAATGGAAGAACACAAGACAATGAAATCCAGAGGATCAACAAAACAAAAAGATGGAGGTTGAGGTAAGACATGCATGTGACAACCCATGGGCTTTGTAACCAAGTCTGCGCGAAAATTGAGAGAAATGATGTTGGGATGATGTGACAGTTCAACGGACGTGTATGCCTGTTCTCCCACATCACTCTGTAGTGGTGAAGTTGTTTGATGAGAGGACGACGAACAGTCGCTCGTGACAGTGACCGTGTCCGTCTGTGATTGTGAAGCTCCATCACCGAAGTATGCTGAGCAAGATTTGAACTTCAACTTCTTCTTGGGATTGATAGATTTGGTAAGGAAATATTCAAATCTGTCCATGAGATACTGGAATTTCATCTGAATTTTCGGAGCTTCAAACTACAATACACGGAAGCAGTCCCAAAAATCCGTAGGCGATTCTTGTCGAGTCATCCGTTGTTTTAACAATTTTTTTTCAAGAGGTTCCAGATCCAAATGATGGAAAGTAGCTTCAATGAGATCACAAAACTGGTCAAATGAGTGCACGCTACTGGGCAACAAGCTACAACACCATCATTGTGGGGATCCACGAAGTGTGTGTGCAAGTAACAAGCTAGCCTCTTCATCAGAGAATTCATCTACATCATTAAGAAATGTATAGAAGTATTGTAAGTACACAAGCCAGGCCACTTCGCCTTCACCATCATACGTGAATTCCGACGAGAGATAAAAAAACTCCCTCGTGATGTCGAGAGGTTCGGCATGCGAAAAACATCATGGAGGGACGAGTTTAAAAGTTTCCATGCTAAATGTGTGAAGATTAAAAATAGGATGAGATGACATAGCTTGTCATCTGGCCCTCCTTCTAGTGCCATAAATGTTGACGATGTTGGACCCACCAACATGTCAGGGTATCTCCCCAGTAAGAAGTCCCAACTAGACCTTATACCGTTTGGTGTAGGAGTCCCAGTAGTGGGTCATACGCTATCGCCTTGACCACGGTTGCATGCAAAGGTAAGTAAGATGTCCTTGTTGATAGCAAGGGTGTGACATGCACAGCAAGCCAAGGAATGTGCATGAACGGTTCTAACACACAAAAAGTTGGATGAGTCCACCCCTTGGAAACATGTGGAAACATGCAGCTTGAAAGGGAACACACGAGCAAAGATGCATCACATACTAGAAGGCAGGTGAACCAACAATCCAAAGTGATGGTTAAACCAACAACACATCTCAGTAAGATTCATACATACATATACAGAAAGAGTCTATACATACATGTGTAAGCAAACAACTACATATATCATTAGAGTAACCAAGATAACTGAAATACAATAACAACATATGCATGAAATGTGTTGGCTCTATTATATTAAGAAGTGAAATTTCCAAGAATATAGTACAACCATGACCAACCACTAGTCCCGATAATGAAATGTTACAGTCACTGCTGCTTGCTCCTCCAAAGAGATGTACTAGCTCTGCACTGTGGAGAAGTCAAGGCTCATTACAATACACTCCAAGCTTTCTCTAAGATACTCCTATCGGAAGCTTGGCTGCCCAAAAGCCTCTATAATGAGTTATGAGGTTCTATAAATAGCAAAGGGTGGGTTGACCCTTGACATTCCCCTTTGTGACTGTTCACCTATCCTCATGACTCTTCAACTACTCTATGACTGTTACATTCAACTATCAACACTTGGACTTTCACTTTACAAGATGTTACATACAATCTGCACATGTACCCATGTGAGAAAAAATAGGCTTGAGCAAGCCATGCAAGACATCACTAAGACTCGGACAACTATGGGAAGACCAACTCTTCGATATCCTCGTGATGGTCGACAGTGGCGAACTGATGCCAAGCTTGGTAGTCTGTGATGGTGTCCATGTACTCTGTGGTGACATCTTTCTGGAAACGAACTCTTGCCTATGTTGCATCCGAGTACATAGATTTTTCTCCTCTATCCAACTCATTTGATAACATGTGCATCATCCTCTTGAGTGTGGCTAGACCAGTGACATACTAATGCATAGTGTCTCCGTTGATCGCCAAGTCTGCGCTGGTGGCTATGCACATCAACTTGTTAAAGTACATGTCTAGCTCCAGTCGGACTTGATTCTTTTAATTTTCCTCAGTGAGTGTCCCAATGGATGGGATCACGTGCATGTAGACAACAACATCCATGCTTCTAAAAACTCATGCATGTGAAGCCTGCAAAGTGGTAATGAGCTATAGGAGTTCCTCATAGTTCTAGATCTGACTCCGGATGCGTGTCTTCAACTCTACCGCCTTGGGTTTCATCAACTTGGGCAAGTGTAATGAGGCTCCCTTATATCTCATTGTCCATGTTTGCATGTGGTCGATAGTAGTGTGAAAATCTAACAAGATGTGTGCTCTCCTAGCATAGAACTACTGCCAAATGTTGAGATGGACAACTGACATATGCACTGTGCCAAATCTGGAATAAAACATTTGCATGACTGTCTCAAGAGACAATACCTAATTTAGTATTTCTCTCTTCAACTCTGCTCTAGCGGATGTTGTAACCTATTCTCCTCCTTGCTTGGCCATTTGTAACTCCTTATCCATTCGCACTTTCTCTGCTATCAAGAAGTGAACACTTGAGCTGGTGTTTTTGACATAGGCTCTGGTAGCATCGGCCAATGCTGCTAGATTCTTGCGTACGTTAGATAAGATCACTCGTTCTTCAAATTATGCAAGATATGTGTGGACATCCATAGTAGTCACTATGCGCGATTGCACAACTCTATGCTACAAATCATCGAATGATATGTTGTGCATCTCTAATTCTAGATTGTCTTCAAGGATCTCAGTATCTCCTTGATCACTCAGGACTTGATCTTCTTCCAGATCTGGTGAAGTCGGTGGGTCAACGACCTCTTAGTTGTAAGGCATGAGGTCAATATCCTATTCTGACTATGGCTACTCCATCTCTGTATCCATCTACTCAAGTATTTTTTCAATCTCTTGAGCGAAGTCCTACTCCTACTCCTTCTCACCCTGTCTTCTTTGTGCCAGCTACTCAGATGAGTCTACAACCTGTATGGGCACAGTTTCATCAATCTGTGCATGTTGTGCCTCTTGTTGTGTCTGTCCCTACTGCACTTCCTTCTCCTGCCAATGCAGCTATTGTTCTTCCCAGAGTTGTTGCTTCAACTCTTGCAACTCCTTCATTGTTTCCTTCATCCTATTTTTATCTCTTTGCCTTTTTGCTTTCCTCTTGTCACCTCTTCGCCTCTATCTCCAAAGCTGCTTTCTCCATAAGTGGGTCTCCTTTGAACTTGCAGCTTTTTTCTGCCTCTATGCTGTCAACAATCTTTCTCTTGCCTTTGTCATGCACAGGTATGTTACCCATTCTATTTTTGATGATAGTGCTCTCCTAGATGCTGCTTTGCAATGCTTTGCTAACCATTCCATAGCTAGGCCAACCAACTCATTGAGCCTAGAGAAGTTGTGGCAATATCTCCATGGGTCTTCCTCAACCCAATGGCATGCCCCATTGATCCAAGTAAATTTCACTCTCACATAGTGGTCCTTTACAAAGAAATTTAGGTTGTACAAATTAAAGCTTCTGGTGCTAAAAGTAAATCTTTTGAACTCTTCTGTATAGAAAAATCATGAGACTCTACATTCCCCCATGCTGAGGTCTTTGCATGTCCTCATGCAAAACACAAAATTGATATCTCCTATTTAATTATTTCATTTCTTTTGAAACTTCTGCAAGTACATCCAACTTCATTTTTTTCCCTTTCTTCCCACCCATTTCCATCCTTGGCTTTTTCATGAGAATCTTGTACTTTAGGTTTATGACTTGCCTTTGTAGAGCTCTGTTTTTCTATTTCAGCTTCTTGTTCTTCTTGTACCACAAACTTAGGTGTAAAAGGAGATTGTCACTCTTAGCCACTTGGATTTCACTCTGCGCCTTTAGAGTTCAATTCTCCTTCTAAATGTACATGTTTAGTGTCTCCAGCTCGAAAATTTCTTGTTTTAAAACATTTACTACTGGAGGTTCTTGTGGTTCACTAAACTGGACTTCCTCTTGATTTGAAGCTGATGTTTTTTTTGCATCTCTTTTCTCTAGAGACTCAATATAATCATAGATTTCCTATTGTACTAGATCAATTTCTAGTGTTTTTTGGCCTGGAATCTGAGGAGGTGTGATGAAATTTGGGGAAGAAACCCTTGAGTCTTCCTCTGCTTCTAGGTCAATATGCTCCATACTTTTTGTAGTCCATTCTTTTGTTGTTGGATTGAGTCTGGTACTTCTTCTTAAGTTTTTCGTAGGAGGCTTTTGAATTTTTTCCTTCTTCCTTTCTATCTTAGGTTTCTCTATTTTGGGTGTGCTCTCTGTCTTTTGGCTGGCTTTCTTTCTTATAACATCCTTCTTGTTCATATTCCCAAAAATTTCTACAAGAGGAATGTCATCCTCTGACTGTTCCTGTGACTGTTGTTGTCCTTGTTCTATTGGTCCTTCAATTTTTGTTTTTCTTCCTCTCTTAGCCTTGCTACTACTTGGCTTTTCTTGTGTTACTGGTTCTATAATTTTCTTTTTCTCCCCCTCTTAGCCTTACTGTTGCTTGGTTATTCCTAGTTATCTTCTTTAAAATGGTTCCTCACGAAAAAGCTTTCCCAATTATCACCCACATTCTTAAGATGGAATTCAACAAGGATTTTAATGAGACCATGGTGATACATGGTGTTTTCTATAAACTAAATTTTTCTTTGGACATTCCCTGACATCTTTCTTAGACTATTGAGTAAGAAATAAGGAAGATTTATTTCATTATCCTCAATAAAATTCATCAATAGTTGGATATGATAGAAAAACATGCATCCAAACCTCCCTTTGCAAGTAACAAATTTTTGAATTATCAGAAGAAAATTTCTCCACTTACTTTTTAATGTTGTGCTCAGGATGCCTTTCTTGAAAATGGTGGTATCCATGCTAGGGTTCTTCAGAAAAACTTTCCATTCTTCGCTCTCAATACCTCTATTCTTAAACCATTTTTCTCCAATTCGAGGCAATCCAGTAGCTTCGGCAACAAAAGATTTTGTCACTGTGAATTTTATGTCCCCTATCTCGACTTCCACTCCATCAAAGGCTCTGGCGAAGGACTTGGTTACTTCCTTTTGGAATCTGTCAAATTTATCTACAAATTCCAGCCATTGCGCTTTCTGCAACAATTCCTTTGTCTGTGGATATCCTTCCAAAAATTTTCTTCCTGCTGGCTCTGTTCTAACTATAACTCCCATGGCTGAGAAGCTTTGTCTCAAGACTGTTTGTTTGACAGGGTATGAGGGTTTCAGAGGGTTTCAAAGTAATGAGGACGAGAGTGTGAGTGGTAAGGATATGAAGAAGTGTGATATAATCTAACCGTTGAGGGAATGAATGAGCATGATTTGGGCAATTAGATCAATAAAAATTGGGATGTGGGTTGGAGCGTAGGTATAATGATGAGGATTGAATGGAAGATTAGATTTGATTTGACATGATACTATCAACATTTAGTAATGATGATTTTGAACTCGGTAGTACAATGTCTATATAATTCATATAATTAATGTTTTGATCCCTATTATCAAGTTAAAGAATTGCATACCTTTGAATTATTGCTTCTAACCTTTGGTTGTGTTCTTTGTATTGTCTTCAGGTGCCTTACAGTGGAGGGAGTCAATCATTTCTTTCAATTATTCCATCAGAATTATCTGTCAAATTGGCTACAGAAATCTGTGAAAGCTGCATCAACTCAATAATTTTGTAGCTATTTTTATTTTGAAAGAGAAAAGAGTGGGGCATAAAGAAAATGGGTTTATAAAAGATGTAAAGAAAATTTAAGGTGTCAAAAATTGATTTTTACCTTAGATTTTCTATATAAACATGCCAGCCATTGTTGGTTTTCAAGTTTATACATTTTATTATTATTATTATTATTATTAAATTTAGAAAGAAAATTATTTTTGAAGATCAAGTTGGAGAAGAAGGAAAATCATTCTTCACCAACTTTAAATCAGTATTATCTTGCAATTTTTTGATAAATTCTTCCTTGGTCAATGGCTTATGATAGATTCTCATTCGATGACCATTCACAAGAAAAGTGATCCTTTCTTCATCAATAGTTATTATTCTGACTACTCCATTGTCAAAGATTATTTCAATCTCATAAGGCTCAAGCCAATGAGTTTGAAATTTCCCTTGGAAATCTTTCAACTTTGAATCAAACAGTAATGCCCAATCTCCTGGTTAGAATTTTCTCTCCTTGATATATTTTTCATGCCATCTGGATCTCTGTTGTTGAACTAGATTAGTTCTTTGGATTGAATCTTGTCTTATCTCATCAAGTTCATTTAGTTGCTCAATTCTTTGTTTTTTTCGCTTATGAAAGATCAAGGTCCAATTTGACTATTGTCTTGAAAGTTTTGACTTGAAACTCAATAGGAAACATGACTTGTTTTCCATAGACGAGCTCATAAGGAGTATGTTCTGTAGTATTTCTCCATGTGGTACGATATGCCCATAAAGCTTCTAGAAGATTTTCTGCCTATCTCTTCTATGCAAGTGCACAGTTTTGGTGAGAATTGCTTCAATGACTTTATTGTTGAACTCCACTTTTCCATTTACTTGAGGATGATATGGAGTAGGCTTTTGATGTTTGATTTTGTATTCCTCCATTATCTTCTGTACCAACTTGGATGTAAATTGAGTACCTTGATCTGTTATAATTTCTCTTGGAAGACCAAAACGATTAAAATATCCTTAAAAAGAAATGAAACTACAACATTTTCAGTAGCAAAAAGAAGTGCTTTAGCTTCTAACCATTTTGTAACATAATCAGTGCAAACAAGAATGTATTTTTTTTTTTGTTTCGAAGGTGGATTTATTGTACCAACAAAATTCAGAGCCCATTTTTCAAAAGGTTCAATAAGTACCTAAGGTTGTAGAGGCATCTCATTAGAAGGAACAGGTTTCCCCATCCTTTGACAATTATCGCATCTCTTAACATACTCTCTAGAATCCTTAAAAAGGGAAGGCCAGTAGTATCCTAAGAGAAGGACTTTGTAAGAAGTTCTTTTGTCAGTGAAGTGTCCTCCACATGGCTCATCATGACAAGCTTTCAATATCTCTGGTACTTCATCTTCTCTCACACACCTTTAGATAATCAGATCTAAACCTGTTTTATACAATTCTTTGTTTATCCATGAATAAGATGCACTAATTTTAATTACCTTCTTTTTCTCTCGAGGAGACAAGTATGATGGTAATTTTCCTGTAGCCAAATAGTTAGCAATATCTACAAACCATGGAGATTTAGTAGATACTGCAAAAATATATTCATCAGGAAAATTATCTTCTACAGGCATATCATTGTTATCATTTTGAATTCTTGATAAAAAATTTACCAATTGTGTTTTGTTTTCCAGGTTGATCTAGAATAGTAATATTAAACTCTTGTAGCAATAATAACCATCTAGTGATTTTTCCATTAGTGATTGATTTATTCATTACGTATATAATTTCAGAATGATCAGTATGTAAAAAAGTTTCATAGATAGTAATATAATGTCTGAATTTATTGATGGCATGAACAACAACTAAAAACTCCTTTTCTGTGACAGTATAATTTAACTTTGCTGGAGTCAAATTTTTACTGGTGTAATAAATAGTATATGGATTTAAGTCTTTTTGTCCAAGTACAACTCCTAAAGTTGTATCTGAAGCATCAGTGGAGATATGAAAAGGTAATTTCCAATTTGGTCCTCTAAGAATGGGTTCTTCGGATATTTTCTCTTTTAATGACTCAAAGGCCTTTTGGCAATTAGAATCCCAATTGAATTCATAGTATTTCATGAGTATCTTGAAAAGTGGATATGCAATTTTTGTAAAGTTTTCTATAAATATTCTATAATAACTAGTGAAACCAAGAAAACTTCTAACATCTCTTTGACGGGTTGGAATTGATAATTTAGAAATAAATTCTACTTTAGATGTGTCTACTCTAATTCCATTTCCTGAAATATGGTGTCCTAGAACAACTCCCTTAGTAAATATCATAAAACATTTTTCATGGCTTAATGAGAGATTTTCCTCTTTACATCTAATGAGAACTTTTTCTAAATTTTCAAGAGCTTCCTTAAAGGAATTTCCATAAACTATAAATTTGTCCATATGCACTTCCACATAATCATGAAAAATATCAGAAAAATGCATAACATTTCTCTTTGCAATGTTTCAGGAGCATTACATAATCCAAAGGGAAGTACTTGATAAGCATAAGTTCCCCATGGGTAGGTAAAGGTGATTTTATCTTGGTCTTCTGGGGTTACTTGGATTTGGTTATACCCACTAAAACCATCTAAAAATGAAAAATATTTATTTCTTGCCAATGTATCTAAAACTTGATCTATGAAAGGAAGTGGAAAGTGATATTTTAAAGTGGCTTTATTCAATTCTCTATAGTCAATACACACTCTCCATTTTCCATTCTTTTTAGGGACAATTACTAAGGGTGAAACCCATTGACTGTCTGATATTGGATAGATGAAATTGACATTCAACAATTTTTGTAGTTCTTCCTTAACAATCTCCCTTAAATTTGGATTCATTCTTCTTTGAGGTTGTCGAACTAGTTTGGCATTTTCTTCAATGTAGATATGATGTTTACAAGTATTAGGATCAATTCCTTTCATGTCAGTATATTCCCATGCATAAGAAGATGAATGTTCTTATAACATCTTTATTAATTCTTTCTTTTGAAATTTTTCCAAATTATTATTGATATTCAAAGTTTTTCATGGAAATATTTCAATTGTAGAATTGCCAAATTTTTTCCATAGAATGCAAGGATAGTTGACGAGATGATAAATATTCAATATTGTATTGTTCTTGAAATTCTGACTATATTCACAACATAATTAAGATTCATTATTTTCCATTAAATTTAAAATTTGATCTTCTTCATCTAATTGTGAAGTAGCAAATATTGGCCTTATATCGAAGTCATCATCTATCCATTCTTCATTTTCAACTTCTACTATTGTTTTTTTTGGTGGATACAGTGTGAATTTATTTGTTGTACTTCCATCAGAAATGAACATATCACCAGATCTAGAACTTATGAAAGCATGTTGTAGCTAGCCATGGTCTTCCTAGAATCAATGGATGCCCTCCTAAGTTATTCTTGGGCGTTAGAATCATAAAATCAACAGGATATTCCAAAGAATCTAAGAATACACATATGTCTTCAAATACACCATCAATTTTGATTACTGATCTATCTTCCAATTGTAATAGTGTAGGTGTATATTGAAGATTAGAAAGTTTTAATTGATTCATAGTTTGCTTGCTCATGATATTTATAGTTGCTCCTAGATCAATCAATGTATTTGGGATCTCTATACCATTTATGTGTGTTTTCATAATGGGGCTTCCTAGATCAAGATATTTTTGAATTGTTGTTTTACCCATCATGATACCTACAATTTTTCCAACAACTTGGATTCTTTTGATTTCTTTTCTCTTTCTTCTAGGTTTTTTCATGCTCAAATCCCTAATTTTCGCAAAAATTGGTATTTCTTTAATAGCTTGAAGTAAAGGAATCTTTATGCAAACATTTAGAGTTCATCTAACATGTCATAATCAGGCAATAAAATTTGTTTCTCCACTCCTTCATAAATTTTCAATATTTTGGGGAAGGGTGGTTTTGAGACAAATACTGAAGGTTGTTCCATAATAGGGATTGAGTTATTTGGATGTGTTGAAATAACTTTTTTTTGAGTTTCTTCTTTTGTATCATTAAGAGACTTTTCTTCTTCAAGGATATTTTCTTTTTAACTTTCCTAAATAACAACTGGGGGGAACTTTTTTTATAATATTCTACTAGATCTAAGTTGAACATTATTTAGATCTAGTGGAGTAAGTTTGAAAATTTTGTCCTTCCATATTGTAAACTGGTTGTGAATTTTTATTATTATTTGGATTTGGAAGTGGTTGGGCAAGTAATTGATTTGGTCTTTAAGGAAATGGTAATGAGAGTTGTGGAGTCACATTGTGAGGTTGAGTTTTTGAACAAGCTGAGGATAATATTGTGGAGGAAAAGTAGGACACAATTGTTGAAATTGTGGGTATTGAGGATATTGAGGGAATTTTCCATAAGGATTTTTCCATCCTTGTGACCAAGGTTGTGGCCAATATTTCCAAGGCATTGGAGCATTCCAATTACTTTGCGAAGATTGTGAAAATGGTTGAGGATTAAAACCTTGAGTTGTATTTGGTTGTGGATTCTGCCAAGGTCTTTTAGCAATAAAATAGAGAGGGTCTACCTGATTTGGTACTCCTTCTTCTTGATAAACAACTTTAAGACCTAGTATTGAGGGACATTCTTTTGTATCATGATTTTCCACACAAATAAGACAAGTTTCTATACTTTTCAAATCAAGAGGACATTCTCTCAAGGCATGTTTCTTTCTGTACTTAGGACAAGTAATGGACAATGCAGCATTTTCAGCTTTTTGCTTGTTTTGTATTTTAAGGGTGTCAATTTGTTCACTAAGACTCCCAAAAATATATGTTTTAAATTTATCAAGAAAAATTCCTAATTCTTCTCTACTTATTATCCCAGTTGCATATTTAGTAATCCTTGATAGAAGAGGATCTCTTGGATTTTTCCCAGTTCTTGCTTTGCCTCTTGAAATGGGTATGCACAACTCACAAATTTCTCCTAGTGATAACTGAGAAATGTATCCCTTCCCCATTATATTGAGAATATCAATCCATTCATCTCTAATTTATTTTAATAAGAGATCTTTCAAAGTTTCTTCATCTAGACTATTCATTTTGTCCCTTTTTACATTGTAAGCAAATCTTTCAACAAAATCTTCAAGATTTTCATCTTCTTTTTGTATCATTTTAAAGACTTTGTCTTTAATGTTATGGGGCATACATTAATCCTTATATTTCTCTAAGAATGTAGTTTTCATTTGTTCCCATGTTATTGTGGAGTTTATTCCTAAACCCATAAACCATTTTAATGTTGCATCCTTAAGGGTTGCAGGGAATAATTTTAACTTTTGAGCATCATGTGGATAATCATATGATCTGCACAAGACTTCAAATTCAAAGAGAAATGTCTCATGATCTTCACTCCTTAATCCATGAAAGCTTGGAAGGATAGAGGGTGAGATATTTTTCATTGTGACAGTTGCATCTTCATTGAGGATTGGAAATCCAAAAGGTTCTGGATTTATATTTTCTCCTCTTCTTCTTCCTCCATCTCTTCCACCTTCTCTTCCTTGTCTTCCTCCTCCTCCTCCTCCAATTCTAGGTTGTTCACCATTAAAATTATGTACCTTTCCTTCCCCTTCTCCAACCATTGTAGATTCTTCAGAACTAATATAAGGTTCTAATTCTGGTTCTAAGATTGGGTTTTCAATCTCCTCTAGTTCCTCTGGTTCTTCTATCAATGGTTTGAAGTAGGTTTCTTCTTCCTCTTCTTCAATAGGAACTTCCAACTCTTGAGCTAGAAGTTGTTCTCTAGTTGAAGATAGGAAAATTATTCCTGTTGTTGGGGATGTAGGATCTTCTTCAATTACAGCTTATGTTGATGAAGTTGGTGAATCTTTAGGTTGGATTTCAAATCTTAATACCTTAGGAAGTCTATCGTAGCCTGATATGGATGGAATTCGAGTTTGTATGGGTGGTGTGGAACTATGAGGTCATGGTGGATTGAGTGATGTTGTTGGAATTAAACTCTTTCCTCTACCTACAAATCTACCCCTAGAGTCTCTTTCCCTATGCATATCATGTTTTTTTTATTTAGAAATCAAGACTTCTATTTACACTTCCTCAGCAACGACGCCAAAATGTTTATCAATTTAATTGTCTTAAATTGATTACATAAATTATCGACCGGAGTTGGTAAACTTGTGAAGTGCAAGTGCATTATATATGCTAGAAGCCTTTTGAGTTTATTAAGATAATGATTGTGGATGGTTTATTTTTAGATATTTTCTTTGTTCCTATGTTCCTAATGTTGGAAAATTTTCTCTCCCTATTTAACATGCAACCATGGTTAGATTTTTCAACTTGTAGATTCTTAGTAAAAAAATGATTGCAAATAAATGAAACTAAGATAATGCAATTCTGGAAAAATAACGAAATGAACTGAACTGAATACTAAGAAAATAAATGAACCATGACTGTCTACAGGGTCCCTCCACAAAACAACAGGTTTATAACTCTATCTCAACAACTAACTACGCATGATATTCATGAAAATACTTCTTCAATTAAAGAGGAACAAAGTCATGAAACTTAAAACTGGCAATTACAAATTACATATATTTCTACGTGTGTCCTTGTTTTGTTTATAAAGATATATATATAGAGCATTTGCGCCCAACAATTTTGAGATTTTCATTCCTTAAAAACTTAAAGAAAATCCTAATCTAAATGCTAATCTGATAATGGAAACTATAATGCTTCTCGAGGATTTGTTATTTGGAAAGAATCAGAGAGTCATGATTGAATTGAACTCTTGTTGCTTGGTTCATCCACACATTGACCCGCTTTCTTGACTGCGCCACTAGGTCTTGATGATTTGGCTTAGACGAATAGGAGGAGATCCATGAGGAAACTAATTCCTATCTACCCACGTGCTTCTTTACTTAGCTGGTGCATTGGAACCTGGAAAACCATGGAGGTAGCTACGGAATCATAAAATAGTTGCAGATTCATGTTAATTTTGTATCTATTACAATCTTTAACTAAATAATAAGGAACATTAACAAGTATGAAAAATAAGACATCTGAGTACCTTACCATGTCAAAATCCCTTATTTTACTATTTATTGGAGTTGATAGTAGTGATGAAAAGAGGAAAAATGGATGGAAAATGATGTCAAAACCAGAACAATCATGAGACTCTACAATACCCATGCTCAGAGATAGTAAATCATGTTTGCATATAAAGTGTATAGAGGATCCAATATGTATACAAGTAAAAAGGAAACTGAGAAATACATAGTGCACCATCCAATCATAGCCACAAAAGTACATATCAAGGCCATGTCACAATATCACATATAAAAGAAATGATCAATGATGTTGAAGGAGATATTTGATCATTGATGTCACATAATTGATCCTCAAAGTACCAAGTCAAAAAGTGGAATAATGGTACTACATGCAACTCGGGTGCCAACATATAAAATATTTTTTTGATGAACTGCAACATATAAGGTGGATGGTGTCACTGGCAGAAAACTAGAGGAACTGAAAAGTGAACCAAAAAATGTTAATACAACCTGAGGTCTTCATCGACCACCATGGTACATTTCTACACTATGGCAATAAATGAGCTGAAATCGACCATGTGAGAAATCATTTGATTACCAGTCATTGATGTATATTGTTTAGCAAACGTGAGACAATTCACCGATAATGATGATGAGAGTTAAGGTACCCTAGTACATTCTAATAAGTGCAAAAAAATGAGTTGAAGTCAAACACTTGAGAGAATCTATCAATCAAGATACATTGATGTATTCTCACTGTCGATAGTGAAGGAGTCTGCCACTGATGACTGCAAACCCTAAGGTATTTCCAAAGGACTCTAGACCTTATTCCCAGATCAATGAGTTGGAGTCGATGGGAAAAGATCTGCTGGAAGGAAGGAATTAAGGCATCCCACATCAATCTAGCGCGAGTGTAACCCACAGGCCAATAATTTGGAAGGAATCGGATGAAGAAAGATGAAGTAACCATACCGAAGCATGTTTCTGGCGTACACAAGATGTGGCTAGTGCACAACAAAAACCCTCTAAACCAACCAATAATGAAAGCTAACATAGAGGCGAGGAATCCACCAATAGGGTCAAATGGAAACCAAGGTATTGCACGAATCCCAATGTGTGATAATGTAAGCTGACGTCGAACACAAGGGAAACCACTCAGTCAAATACCCATGATATTGATCGATGTTGAGTACAAGGTCACCTATCAATGATGGAAATAGGGCCAGGGTGCGGCTCTAGGCCTACTCTCAAAGCAATTTGTTGAAGTCGATAAGAGCAAACCTACCAGCAAGAATTAAATTGAGAACTTCTTTAACTAGCACGAGAAAAGCACCAAATAGTTGATGTGATACTAAACATAACACTGACAGACAGGGTATGGCCAACTGAAAATAAGTCAAGAGACACCGCAGAAAGTCCGACTCAGGTTTACTTCCCTTGAACAAAAGTGTGACTCAACTGTGACTGTATGGCAGAATATGATAACTTTATATAAGTTTGTCATGCAAGAGGCATAAACAAACTCTCCATATGATTGGAAGAGATAACCAACTGGAGGATTATTGACTCAATGACAAGGTTATGGCTCTCCTAAGTCAAACTAAAGCCCATCCCGATGGAGGAAATACTTGCCTTGAGTGTTTTGTTCAAGGGAGACACAACTAACTCTTGTTTCCATCAATTATGGAAGTAAACTCCCGTTCCTGCTCTTGTTTGTAATATATATTTTTTTTGTCTTTTTCATATTTAAAAAGCCTGAAAAAGAATAAAATAATTTCTATGGTACAGTGGAAATAATGAGTTTCTAAATACAAATGCACTAGTTCCTGGGAGTGGAACATTCCTATGCTCAATGTAAGGTGACAAAACTGGTCAATGACATTAAAAGGAATGTTCTTTCCAAAGGCATAAGGTGTCGAGTTGTAGAGGCTAAGTGATTGCAAGGTTGATTTTGCAGAAAGACATGGTCAAAAAGTGGCTTATAAATGAGTCCAAGTGAAGTCAGTTTAAGGCCAAAAGGTACAAATAGTCAACATGCAATGCAGCAGTACAACTCAACATGCGGAAGCCTATGGGGTATAAAGCCAGAAAAATAGAAAAGAAGAAGACGAATGAGACTTCATCGCAAAGTCATGGCAGGACTTAAGAGGAATCCCTAGCCTAAGAACAAAATTTTAGCATGGGTGTCAAGTGACAAGCAGGTACTATCTAGGGCACCCATGATATAGTAGGTTCTACCGCACAAGTTATGACACTTCTAAGCAATGAGAAGCTTCTGCGTCATATCTTGGTGGGGTCGATTCTAAGGCCAAAATGGAAAAGGAAACTGATAAATGCACAATGAATGTGAAAAACCTAACCTGTATGCTAGTTTTGGAATACCTGTCAGAGTGAATCAACCATAAAAATGCCCAAAGGAGAAGTCTTTTAAGTTATGTAGACATAATTAGGAACCGTAGACAAGAAGTTAATACATCCCATATATAAACTTTAGATAAAAGCTTGTGTTATATAATACAAAACTTGAACATGCATACCTTATATGTATAATATGGTATAGGGAATCATGCAGCCTTGCAGCTTATGCATAATAGTTCTTCAAGAAAATCCCCTTGTGGGGCTCAGGCCAAGGACTCCTTTGGTAGTTAAAACTCATGGCTTCAAAAAGTTCCTCCAGTGAAGGCAACTCAACTTCCAAGAAATCATAAGAACTAGAAGGATCAAAAGAGGGAATTAAGGGGTCTTGTGTTGCCATAGGAGAAATCACTCGGTCAACTGCCAGGACCATGTTACGAGAAGGAAAATAATAGTTCAAAGGATCCTTCTCAAAATAAATTGAACATTGAGGATATAATGCCACATAGTTCACCCGTGGTTGGGTAGAGTATACGTAAACACTTGGAACATACCAAGGGGTATTTTGTAGTAAATTCAAATTACGGGGGTGATTATCAGATGCAAGTTGATCAATAGTGAAAATATTTCCATTATGATGAAAATACATCATTCGAAGGAGTGAAGACACCACAACATTCATAGCATAGAAAAAATCACACCCAAGTAGCATATTAAAGTCTAAAGGGTGATCAACCACCATCATATCGATTAAAACAGTCTTCCCACCTAAAGTAATAGGCAATTGAGGAAGAACACCCATAGATTCACCAAGTCTTCTATCATAGGCTAACAACTAACTATCAGCTACCAACAACTTTGGAGAACCCAAAGCTTTCCAAGTCAAGGAGGATATAATAATTGCAGAGGATCCTTCATCCACCATACATCGATAGACATTTGTGGAATTAACTCTAACCCTTATTTGGAAAGGTGCAGTAGAAGGAAGATGAGGCTCGACAAGATTATCCCAATCAAAGGAGACACTCCTAGAACTTGGAGGGGGTACACTCAAAGAGACCAGAATGCCCCCTAGACCAGAAGACTCTATACTAGAAATCAAGAAGACTTTGTTGTTAGGAACTTCACCCCCCAAAAGAGGAGTGGAATCAGCCAAAGATTGCATTGGCTCGACCACTTCATCAACCAATGGTTGATTAGACTATTGAGAAACCATAACAGATTCAGGAGTAGAAGAACCATTAGATTCGGACCATAACCTTTGTACCACTGAAATACCAGGGCACAAATGAGTAATATGGTCTCCCTTGCACAGCTTACAAGGGAACTTTGGTTTAAATCTTCTATGCATATGTTTCTTATCAACATACATTCCACCAACATGACTAGTAGTGGTTGGTGGAGAGTTACCAACATGACTCGCAGATGTTAGTGACTCTTTCCCAAGAGAGATAGGACTTATGCCCCTATTCCTACTCACAGAAGGAGGTGAGTCAATAGAAATATGATTCACAGAGGTAGGTGACCCATTGCTAGTATGACTTGCAATGGTTGAAAGCTCATCTCCAACATGACTTGTAGGGGTTGGTGATGATTCATGGATAGAACTATTCTTCTTCTTCCTCTTTCTCTTCTTTTTAGATCTCTTATTACAAGAGGGAGGAGAAAGAGGAATCCTACATTTATCTTTTTAATAATATGAACAATTAACACCCATTTGATTCCCTTGAACTAAAGCAGTCATCTGAGAAGCTTCAAGAAAATTTGGAATATTCAGAGCAAACCACAGCCAAATTGGTACTCCAAAATTCAATCTAGGAATATTCAAAGTGGCCATCAAGGGGGTACCAACATTTCCAAAGAAAGGAAAAGCACAAGGATTCCCTTTTGGAAAGGTCCCTTGGTTGGCCTCCACAGGAATATTGGCCATACCCAACTTATATGCAAATGCTTCCCTTACGGGATCATACAAATGACTTTCCAAGGAAAAGAGATGCACAATCAAACCTTTTCCCTTAAGGAGGCAACTCCATAACTTTCAAAACAAAGATCAAAATCCTTTCAAGACCAGTGGAGTGGTTGGTCAGTCACTCATAATTTAAGGTCCAAAAGTGACAAGACAAATCCACCTAAAGCCAAATAAATATAAAGAGAAAATAGAACTCCACTAGAAATTCCCTAAATATGCAACCAATCAAGAAACTTCCAAGTATTTCCACTCTAGGTGATGAGGACCAAACACCAAAATACAAGAAAGTGAAGTAAAGGACCTTTTGAAAATATTTTGGGATAATTATAGCCCAAGCCTACCAGTGAAGGTAACAGAAATAGTTATGTTGACCCCCAAACAAAAGCCTTTGTCAGTGCAAATACCCTAGCTTCGCAAGGGAACCCTCCAAAAGTACTAATGAGAGTGATACAATGTCTTCCTCAGGTACCACGGGTATACCCCCTACTATCACCTATGTGGTCCCTAGGAATGGAAAATAAGGTCACCATTATGTATCATAAGCTGAGCGAAACAATCTTTGGTCGGGATCCAACAAGTAGGGGATGGGGTATATCTCTTCCTTTCCTTCACTTGCCCTCGTGCTTAACTCCTATAAGAGAAGAGCTTTCCCAGAAAAATTAATGACAATGGATTTCATGCTTTTAATCAACTTCTATGTTTAAATTTAGAGTGGCCCTGGAGATTTAAATCTCCACACACTTATTCCAAGGCTCTAAATGACCTAGAATAG
This sequence comes from Pinus tabuliformis, assembly GCA_031772625.1. Lineage (NCBI taxonomy): Eukaryota > Viridiplantae > Streptophyta > Pinopsida > Pinales > Pinaceae > Pinus > Pinus tabuliformis. The sequence continues at coordinate 280,522,094 of CM062812.1, forward strand.
TTGATGTAACTGTGAAAAATAAAACAATTCTAGTTCATTTTAGTTTTAGCACTTGATTTTAATGGTTGTGCTTAAGTCAATGGTTAAATGGAAGTGCAATTTATGATGTTATTTGAAGCAAGAAAAAAACAATAGAAAACTTGGCTACATGCATATGCAACTCTTTTTATTCGATGAAAGAGATTTATACAAAAGGTTCTACGAACAAACTAAGAAAGCAAAAAATTATTTTCTTTTTCAAAACACACGCTCACACACTCAAAATATACAAAAAGAATAAAAATGATTACAGTGCATCTATCCTAATGCAAACTAAAAATTATTAATGCAATATTCCAAGGATTTCTCTTAAAGCAAGCAAATGTGTTTCTCAAAGAGATCAAGAGGCCAAAACTTGACAAAAAGGAGGAACAAACTGAATACAAAACTTTTCCCCAAAATCAAGAAAATTCAACCTAATGAAAAGTCTTCACACTTGCTCAAAAATGATACAAAGACCAAAAACAAAACCAAAAAGAAAAAGAAAGGCAACGAGAAGATGTTTTTATCTTTTTTCTCTTTAAAGGCACAAAGAGTTCTTGAGAAAACAAAACTACTAAAGACTGCAAGATCAAATTCAAGCATAAAGAACCTCAAATTTCACAAGCCATAGGAATCATTAACATGATAAGACTTAAAGTGAAAATAGGTTGCAAACTCAAACAAACTGATCTGAACAATAGCATACAAACTCCAACAAATAAGAAAGATTTCAAGAAGACCAAGAAAAACTTTTCAAGATTGCAAGAAGGACTTTCTCAAAAACCAAGAAAAAACCAAATATGTCAACTTTCAAGAAAGCAAGGAAAATCAATGTAAAGGTTGGGTTATAAGTGAATTGAGACAAATTCCATGTTCCAAAAGCTCAGAACAACCAAGAACTTCACTAAGAAGCCTTGAACCCAAACACAAAAACTAACACTTCACCAAAAATCAAACCCTAGGTTGACTAGGCTTTTCCACAAAGAGAGATAGGAAACTGAAAAATGCAAGAAGCAAGACTCTCCCAAAAAATCAATGACTAAACAAAAGCAATAAAAATCAGTCAAAAATCTTTACTGGACTTAGAATTTGAAAAAATAATTCAAAACCAAGCATACGCAACTGTGCAGGTCATACCTACATCTATATGCGATTTTACTTAAGGAAACTTATGTATACGTGTGTTTCTTTGGACAAAAGCGCATGTGTATGTGATTGTGTGAACTAAAAACCACCTAAACAAAATCCAGCAAAGAAAAAATAAAAATCCAGGCCTGATCCAGAAGATCAGACTTTTTGCCCAGATTGCAAACAAGTCAAAAGCACTGGAAAAACCAAGAAACCAAACAAGAAGGCCCAGATCAAGAGAGAAACAACCCAAACAAGGAAATACAAGATTGTATATCCCCAATGGAGTCACTAATTATTTTAAAGGATAAAACACCTTAGGGTATGGGTTGAGAACCCCAATAGTTCGAAAGGCATACACCAACAAGAAGCAAGAAAACAAGCAGTCCTAATGCTTAAACTACTAAAGTGGGATGAAGAGATAGTACCCGTAGTTCCTACATTTGAGGATGTTCTTGTAGGTTCTAAACCCTCTGCTTCCTCCAATGCTTCAAAACCTGCAACTCATTCCAGAAAAGAATATATAGTAGTAGTAGTTCAAAGCATGTTCAAAATATTAATGTTAGATCATATAAGAATATAGATATAAAACATGATATCATAACATGAGTTAAAGAATAAATATCATCACATCGGGAACAAGATAGATCTTCTTTATTGATGTCTACAAAAAATTTGGAAGAATATAATCTGATTCGACCATGGCTCCAAGTGAAACCTTCCTCCGGATTCATCCAGCCCAAGCCTCAACAATCCTCTTTCAAATGCATACACATAGATGCCATATAAAGGAGATGGACATCTCTATGAGGAAACAAGGGTTTCCTATAGCTGGGAGTGCAAGAGGCATAGGGATAAATCAGACTTGATCAGGGACCAATTGGATATAATATCAATATCATATATTTCTCCCCTCCCAGGCCTTCCCATGAGGTGTATTTATATCACCCCAAAATAGTTGTTTTAGTTGGGATACAGTTAGGCCACAGGGTTCTGTAGGTGGTATTTCGATGTAACCCATAAAACTTGCCCATAAAATAGTGATTTATGTTTTTTTAATATTTCAAATTATATACGTGGGTTGGGTATAGCTAGACCCGCGTCTGCATGCGCCTTTTGAAGTGTGGAGTTGCATATGGACTTTAAAATAATGTTTTTTAGTAAAAGGACCAATTCTAAAGGGAAAGGACTACCCAAGGACATGACTCAGAGCATCAAGTATACAAGGGTGATAAATGATGTTATAACATCATCCCTTTGTCTTCCAAAGTGGATATTGATACCAAATTCTTCTTTAACCCAGGCACATACATTACATCATGTAGTACAATAGATTCCCCGGAATTCAAATGAAATTTGAAGGATCCAAAACCTTTAACAAGATGAGTGGAGTTTTCTCCAAGAATTATTTTCAAATTTGACTCCCTCTCTACCAAATTAGAGAGAATTTCCTTGTAACCAAAGAAGTGATGAGTGGCCCCACTATCAACCAACCAACTATCGCATGAATCTAGAGGAGATGAACTAGTAAGAGCGGAGATAAGAATATATTTAGATTGATTCTCAACATTACTTCCATACCTGGAGAATTTTTACTTCTTTTGTGGATGATGATCTTCTTCATGGTCACTTGGAGCATATTTTATTCTTCTATAATTTCTTCCATTGAAGCCATTCCTTCAGTCATCACTCATTCTTTGATCATTGAACCTTTTATTGTTGCTTCTAGTATTCTAACATGGTCCATTGTTATTCTCAGGGAAATCTTGAGCATAGTTCCCTTTCTTATGACAATTGTAGAATTCAACGTTCACATATTCCTTTCTTCCACCAAAATTTCGAGGAGGAGGCTTTCTTGAATTTGATAGACCTATTTTCCCTTTCTTCTTCTTCTTGTCATGAGCAATGTATGCAGCGGGTTCTCCTTCTTTATGCTTTTGAATCCTTCCTCTTGCTATCATCCTTGGCTCTTCTTGAGTGAGATTTCCAACAATTTCATCAAATGAAGGGAGGAAATTTGTTTTCTTATAGTAGTGATGAATGTTTCCAAAATAGGAGGGAGACCTCTTAGAGTCACGACCATCGGTTCCTTGTCAGGCACATCTTCTCCAAATATTTGCAATTGATCTATACTACGATAGATCCTCATTATGTAGGATTGTATGGACTCTCCTTTGTTCATCTTGGTGTCTTTGAGTGTTGGGTTGTGTTATATTCTTTCCACAACTAGCCCATGTAGTTAACTAGGGCATTAGAAGGGGGGCAGAGCCCCCCCTTCGTTCCGTAGACTGCATAGTGGGGAGAGTCATAGGGAGTTTGAGGGGTGCAGGTAACCCCACTCTATGGTGTCTCGGGCAGCACCCCGGAAAATTTTGTTTTTGGACCCTATATTAGGTTGGGTGGACCTACCAATGGTTTTGTGCATGATTTTTCGCACATGGTTTTGGACGCGATGGTTTTTGGTCCATGGTATTGGATGCTTTAGCATGTATAAATATGTATTGTAACATTAAAAGGAATATAATGAAAAATCAAGATGGTAGTCTCGATTTTGGGATCCAGGGGAAATCTCTGTGTATATGTGTTTTATGTGTTATGCTCTCACATTGTTATTTTCTGTGTTTTAGAATTCATATGCAGGTAATTTATGTATGGGGTTAAAACCTACATTTGGTATCAGAGCTGTTTTGGCTTCAAGGGGATGCCTTTGTTGCTGAGGAGTTTCGCTCGGGCCTGTGGTAGACCCTGTTCAGTGGGAGATCTGCAGGATCGATTCTGGTGGTGAAAGAATATGGCGAGCAGTGGAAAGATAGAGATCGATAAATTTAATGGTCAGAGTTTTGAGTTATGGAAACTCAAGATGGAGGATTTGTTGGTGGATAAAGATCAGTGGGTTGCAGTAGATCCAGGTACTAAACCAACGGGAGTGTCCGATGAAGAATGGAAGTTGGATCAGAAGGCAAAGAGCACAGTACGATTGTGTGTCTCAGATTTAGTATTGCTTAATGTACCAGGGGAAGCTACGGTAAAGGCTTTGTGGGACAAGTTAGGGACTTTGTACCAATCTAAGTCTCTAGTGAATAAACTGTTCCTATAAAAAAAGTTGTATAACCTGAGGATGAAACATGGAGACTCGGTGACAGAGCATCTGAATGCATTTAATACTGTGGTAAGTCAGTTATTATCTGTTGATATTAAAATTTCAGATGAAGATAAGTGCATCAATTTGTTGTGTTCTCTACCAGATTCATGGGATAGTCTAGTTATTGCAATAGGTACAAATGCAACTGCCTTGCAGTTTGATGAAATAGTCTCATCCTTGCTAACGGAGGAAATGAGACAGAAAAATATGGAGAGCCAGAATGGTGATGCCTTGTCTGTATGAAGAGGGTCCCAGAAAAAAAATAAAAATAAATAAAATTAAAATTAAAAAATTAAAAAATTAAAAAATTAAAAAATAAAAAATTAAAAAAATAAATAAATTCATCAAGTGGGAGGTCTAAATCTAGAGGGAGATCTAAATCTCCAGGAAAACCTGTAAAGTTGGTGTGCAGGAAATGCGGAAAGGAAGGGCACTACAAAAGGGACTGTAAATCTAAATCTCTTGATAAAGGAAAGGGATATGATGATGCTCCTTCTACAGAGGTGAAAACCACCTCAGATGAAAGTTGGGATGTGTACTTGGCTTCTTCAAGTACACATGTAGATCATGAGGCATGGTTGATTGACTCAGGTGCATCCTTTCACTTCACTGCCCATGGAGAGTGGTTCTGTGAGTATGAGAAATATGATGGTAGTGATGTTTTCATGGGGGATGACAGGAAGGCTAGAATCGTTGGTCGCGGAAAATTAAAGTTGAAGTTGCAAGGTGGAAGGGTTAGAACACATCCAGGTGTTCTGAATATTCCTACATTAGCCAGAAATTTGATTTCTGTAAGCAAGCTAGATTATGCAGGTGTAAAAACAGTGTTCGAGAAGGATACTTGATGGTTCGAGGGGCACTGGTATTGATGTGGGGAGTTCGAATTGGAACTCTGTACAAGCTTCAAGGTAGCATTGTTGTTGTTGGGTGCAACAATTCTGTGGTTCCTAAAAGTGGAGCAAAAAATCTAGTGGTCTCTGGAGAGAAGACCATGTTGTGGCATCAAAGGCTTGGACATATTGGAGAGAAGGGCCTTCAAATACTTCATGGTAAAGGTATGGTAGAAGGTATGAGTAATAGCTCTCTGGATTTTGATTTCTATGAAAATTGTGTATATAGGAAGAAGAATTAGGTGAGTTTCCCCTCTAGTGGTAAAAGGGCGAAACATATATTAGAGCTTGTGCACAGTGATGTGTTTGGACCTGTGAAGGTTCCATCACTGGGTAAGTCTATGTACTATGTATCATTTATAGATGACTTCTCAAGGAATACATGGATATATTTCCTTAAGAAGAAATCTGAAGTCATTGACAGGTTTAAAGAATTTAAGGCTCTGGTGGAAAACAAAACAGAGAAGAAGATAAAGGTGTTGAGGATAGATAACGCTAGAGAGTTTTGTAGTAAGGAATTTGAAGAATTATATAAGAAGTGTGGTATAGCACGGCAGAAGACTACTCCATATACACCTCAGCAAAATGGAGTTGCAGAAAGAATGAACAAGATGTTGATGAAAGGGAAAGAAGCATGCTGAGTGGTGCCAGGTTAGGATAGGAATTTTGGGCAGAGGTGGTGGAGACAACATGTTACCTGGTCAATAGATCACCTTCATCAGTGTTGGAGGATAAGACTCCATAAGAGGTATGGACTGGTAAGAAACCCTCTCTTTCACATATAAGGGTATTTGGATGTGATGCATATGTACATGTTCCAAAGGAGAAATGAACCAAGTTGGATAGTAAATCTGAAAAGTGCATCTTTATTGGGTATAAGGATGGTTTAAAGGGTTATAAGCTTTGGAACCCAATAACAAGGAAGATTGTGTACAACCGAGATGTGTTTTTCAGAGAGGTGAAAGATGTTATTAAACATCAAGTCCAACTAAAGGAACCTGAGATGATAGAGTTTGAGCTAAAGGAGGAAGAATCAGACTCTACAGCTGAGGAGGAATCAGAAGATGAAGAGCCACAAACTTCGGGTGTGAGAACATCAGTTCAAGAAAGAAGGCAGCCAAAAAGGTATAGTCCATCTGCTTTCTATTCAAATTTTGCTTTATCTATTACTGATGATGATCCCAGAACTGTGAAGGAAGCAGTAGATTCAGAGGATGGAAAACTCTAGAAAGAGTCCATGGTTGATGAAATGGCATCTTTGCCAAAAAATGAGGCTTGGGATCTGGTGGAGTTGTCGGCTAGAAGGAAACCCATTGGCAGTAAATGGGTGTTCAAGAAGAAGACAAATGCAGAAGGAAATGTGGAGAAATACAAAGCTCAGTTAGTAGAAAAGGGTTATTCCCAGGTGCTGGGAATTGATTTTGGTGATATTTTTTCTCCTGTTGCCAAGGTAACTTCTATTAGATTACTATTATCTGTTGATGTTGCTTTTGATTTTGAGGTAGAACAGATGGATGTGAAGACAACGTTTCCTCATGAGGATCTGGAATAGGAGATCTACATGAAGCAACCTGAAGGCTTTGCGGTGAAGGGTAAGAAAGAATTGGTATGCAAGTTAAAGAAGTCTTTGTATGGGTTAAAACAATCACCAAGGATGTGGTATCAGAAATTTGATACATTTATACAGGGACTTGGCTTCACCAGAAGCAAAGAAGATCACTGTGTGTATTTTAAATTAGTTGATGATTGTGTTATTTACCTGGTCTTGTATGTGGATGATATGTTGCTAGTTGGAAATGACAAAGAAATTATCCAAGATTTGAAGATCCATTTGTCCTCCAAATTTGACATGAAAGACCTTGGTGTTGCAAACTATATTTTGGGCATGGAAATTAAAAGAGATCGGACAAAGAGGAAGCTTTGGTTAAACTAGAGGAAGTATGTTGAGACAATATTGCAGAGGTTTAATATGTTGGATAGTAAACCGATGAAGGTTCATATTCCTATAGGTGTAAAGTTATCTGTTGAAAAGTGTCCCAAGACACAAGAAGGGGAAGAGGACATGTCCTGTCTTCCATATGCAATTGCAGTCAGTAGCCTGATGTATGCGATGGTTTGTACTAGACCAGACATTGCACATGCAGTGGGAGTATTGAATAGGTTTATGTCAAAACCAGGGAAGGAGAACTAGACAGCATTGAAGCAGGTTTTCAGGTATTTGTGTGGCACTAGTGATTATGGTTTGTGCTACCAAGGAAGACCATGATTGGACAGAGTGTTGGATATTCGTGGCTTTGTTGTTGTAGAATGGGCTAGAGATCTGGATAAGAGAATATCTACAAGTGGGTATGTGTTTAACCTATTTGGAGGTGCAGTCAGTTGGATGAGTAAGAAACAATCTGTAGTGTCACTATCAACTACAGAGGCAGAATACATGGCAGCCACTCATGCAAGCAAGGAAGCAATTTGGTTGTAGAGATTGTGTTCAAGTATGGGGTTAGTACAGGGAGCTATAAGGATAGACTGTGATAGCCAAAGTGCAATTTTCTTGGCAAAGAAACCTGCATATCATTCAAAGACAAAGCACATTGATGTTCAGTATCACTTTGTGAGGGATATGATAGAAGAAAAAAAGGTGTTGCTGGTAAAGGTGGACACTTTGAAGAATACTGCAAATGCATTGACAAAATCTATGAGCTTTAAGAAGTTCTCTTGGTGTAGAGAAACAATGGGCATTGCAGGGCTAGATAAATTACTAAGCTCTCTTGTGGACCCCTGTGGAAAGAAAACAACAAGTGGGAGAATGTTGGGTTGTGTTATATTCTTTCCATGACCAGCCCACGTAGTTAACCGGGGGGTTAGAAGGGGGGTGGAGCCCCCCCTTCGTTGTGCCGATTGCGTAGCGGTGGGAGTCACAGGGGGCTTAAGGGGTGCAGGTAACCCCACTCTATGGGGTCTAGGGCAGCGCCCCAGAAAATTTTGTTTTTGGACCCTATATTAGGTTGGGCAGACCTACCTATGCTTTTGTGCATGATTTTTCGCACATGGTTTTGGACGCGATGGTTTTCGGTCCATGGTATTGGATGCTTCGGCATGTATAAATATGTATTGTAACATTGAAAGGAATATAACGAAAAATCAAGCTGGTAGTCCCAGTTTTCGGATCCAAGGGAAAATCTCTGTGTATATGTGTTTTATGTGTTATGCTCTCGCATTTTTTATTTTCTATGTTTTAGAATTCGTATGCAAGTAATTTCTGTATGGGGTTAAAGCCTACATTGAGTTGATATTTCAAGGTGAGGATTTTATTCAAATTGTTGACCTCATACATGTCTGCTACCTTATCATACATGTCATTATACTTTGTCAAGTTTCCAACATATGCAAGTGGATTATCTTGTAAACCATCAACTATAATTTGTTTTGCTTTCAAATCACCTTTCTTGTGATTTTTATTAGGAACGGCATATGCATACTTCCGAGGATCACATACCTTTCCTTGAATGCAGTCCAAAACATCATTGTTATCAGCTATGATCTCCAACCTAACTTTCCATGCGACAAAATTAGAGGTCACCTAGCTTATCATCACTCTTGAAGTAAGAAGTCATCTTAACTTTGACTAGATCGATTCTTTCAACTTTCCAAAGATGAATTCTTGGCTTGTCCTTCACCTTAGATCTGATTCCATGTTAATTTTCATATTTTTCTATGCTATATCAATTACTTTATCCCAATTCTAAACTTCAATTAGCAATATTTCCAATTACAATTAGTCTTTCCATTCATCAACAGTAATTGAAGATAGAACAATATATGAAATAACAAAGAATACAATCAACGCATCAATAAGATACACTAGATTGGATCAAAGACCAGATAAAAACGCCACTAGGGGGAAAACCCTTTGAAATTATTAGTTTATTATATTGTCATAAAATGTTCAACAGAGTAAAATGAGCTCAATACAATATGATCAGCAAGACAACCCACCAACTTCAGAAACCATTTTACAGTGGTAGAATATATCAGAGACAACTTGATTCAGACTTCAGACAGCTTCAGAAAACTTTGGATGATGGTCAACTATAGTCAAACCCCTAGACGCTCCCTTCAGGTTAGCGTGTGTGCATTTGTACCTCCCAGGTGTTCCCTTTCACTTAACATGCGTGCATTTGTGGATGATATTTCTTGTGTTGTGTATGCATCCAAAACATAAACCCTAATTTTGTGCGAACTTCAGATCTATGACTTCGGACCCTTATACGACCTTTTCCTTCACCAATGTGTCGAACCAAATAAGATAGAAGAGAAGAATATGCTTGGATAAGGTGATGTCCAAATGAACTTCTAAGTCACTTGTACTTATAGGCTTCTAGGGGTGTCCAAAAATATTCATTTGATGTTGAGGCCGACCAATCCCAGTGTACATGAGAGTGAAGCCGACCTGATCCAATATCCATGAGTGGGTGCACAAAATCAAAAACCAACTTTTTCTTGTCCAAACGAGGTGATCTTTAGGTTGAATTAAATGAGTAGTCCAAAGTGGAAATTTACCATAGTTGCATATTTTTAACACCTAGTAACCTGCAATTATTTTTCCAATTGTTTGTTCTCAGTCATCAAAATGGTTCATGTTTGAATTTGTAGCACCTGTGAAGGCAAACTTGGATGCAGAAATGGCACCTGGATTTCTTCTGGTGTTTGTCACGATCACACTTTCTCTATTGAATGTAGGAGATGTGAGGTCACTGGAAAATGTTTCTTCCTCGCTTGTACAATCTTGCTCTGAAGCTCGTCATAAGTCAAATTGTACGTAATCATAACCGGATCATCATCAAGAGGAGAAATTTCCTCTTCCTTTCTTGGGGCTTGCTTTGTTGGAGGGTGGGGAGATTGAATGGTGACCTATTGTGTATTTTTAATCGGGTCAACATCTTGGTTCTACGGATCTGGTTCCTCCTCCAAGTCTTGGATCTCAATCAACTCCTCAATATCTTGAGTGAGTTCCCTATCCTACATCTCATTTCTCTCTTCCTCTAGTTTTTAGTTATGTTCTTGTTCTTCAGCTTGTCTTTGTGTGGCTTCTTCTTCTTCTACTCTTTGTCTTTCTTGTTCTTCTTGCTTCTAAACTTATTCCTCCAATCTCCTCTACTCTCATTCTTCCCTCTTCTTCTATTCTGCTTCCTGCATCCTCTGTTTCCTCTTATTATCTACTATTATGGCCTCTTTAAGTATGACTGGATCTTCTTTCATCTTGAGGCTTCACTCTCCCCCTAGGTTGTGCACAAATTTCTTCTTTTCCTTCTCGCGCACTAGGTTACGCTCTTCCGCTAGTACTACCTCTAGAGTGATTTCTTTGTGAGGAGTAATCTACGATGTTCTTGTGAAGCTGACTAGTTCACAACACTTGGAAGCATAATAAAATTATTCCATCGTTCCTCCTCTAGACTTTGAAAGGTCCCGCTTAGTCACTGGAAATGAATCCTCACACAGTGGTCTCTACAAATATTCTGGAAATTGTATGGATTGAAGTCCATAGTACTAAATGAAAAAATTTCTATCGTATTTCCTTCATTATCCATGACTTTCAGATTCTTGATCTCGTATAATCTGATTTGCATAGGAAGAGTTGGTAAAAGGTGCTTTCTTCATCTATGCAAAGTTGCTAACAACCCTGTGGAGACATGGTACACAACTTCTTGCATGACTAATTTTTTGGTGGCATACCTTGGTAAAATATGTAGAGACTTGTGTCTGTCGAACACCCTGAGGAAAGCGCCATCCAATGAGGAAAACTAATATGTTATCTCTGACACAACTTCAATTGCCCCACGTGACATGCAAGGTGGCTCTTCCTCAAAGATCAACTTGTACAATGAGATGAGGAAGTTAATAGTCAACTTTTCAATTACTCCTCTATAGCTGCACTTTGAAAGAATATTGTAATGAATGCGGTAGGGTCTTATGGTGTCCAAGCCCAATTCATGCCAGGTAATACATTATGTGCATAGATTGCATCGAGTAGATATGTAGACATGTAAAATCTAGCTTGCCCACCCTTGGGAGGATTCATGGCATTGGCTACATGGATCTTTAGTTGTCGAGCCAAGAAGTCTAACCCATTGAATGGTTTACCTTTGTTTACAACTTGGTTCATTATGAATACCCACCCTTCAAGGAAGGTCTCAGTGCTCTGCTAACCATAGATTCTGCAACATAGAACTATCAAGAGCTGATAGGCCCTCCTGAGAGATTTTGTCTTGTAGGTATTGGTGGGTGTCTAGCGGAAAATTTTTGGCTCTTTCACGTAGCCTTTAACAATATCCTTGGTGCTCAAGTAGCTGGTAGGAGAATAAAATTAAGAATCCATGAGTGATTCTAGATCAGGAAAATGGTACATGAGATGGTAATATACTACCATAAAAGAAGAAAGCCTTTGTCCATTGATATTGTTGAGAGTCATAGTCTTTGTATCTATATGAGACAATCTCCAACTGACAATGTATGCACATTGAAAATCTAGATATTTGCATGCAACCTTATGTAACCCTGACTTCGGAAAATTGATATACACCTGTCGTTCTTCAAGGTCCGCTTTGAAGCTTCTTTCTGAGAATGCTTCATTCACTTTTTGCCATGTGATATCTGATTACTTTTATATGAACAATTGAGTATTTGCATAAACTGTAAATTTCATTTATTGTACTCTTAATTGCATCCTCGGTGTTTCTTTCTATGGTATCCTTTGAAGCGGATCTCTTTGGTGCCTTGATGTTAGTGATTGATGAAGAGAAGTGCTCAACAACTGCAACACCTATAGGAGAAAAATGCACTCATGGAAAATTCAAATTAGCTTTAGCAAATCAAATTACAAAGCAAGATCATAGTAGCAACTAGTGTACTGACTAGGAAAATTTCACAATTCTTGAGGTGAAGGAGGGAGATTGGCTGCCTAAGCTATGCATTGCATAGTCTCAATAGCTAGTGGTGCAGCATGAGGCTAGAAACTGCACAATGCATAGTTCAGCCTGGGCATACTTAGGTGGAGAATGTGCATTGCATAGTTTTAGTGGCAAAGGGATAAGCTTGAGCCCTAGAACTACACAATGTTCATTTTGGTGAGTGAGGTATTATGCATTGTGCAGTCTCAGAGGCTAAGCTGACAGTTTGAGCCTTGGACTTATGCAATGCCCAACTAGATAAAGTAAACATTGACTAATGGATGAGCATATATGCCCGATAAGGGTGTGGGAAACAAGAAGATCTTAGTGATGGTGAAAGTTTAAAGTGCAGAGCTGACTAAGGATAGACGAATGAGTGAAAATCAAGTGCAGAAGATCAACATGCAAAAGGAAAACTAAACATGCATGGAGAGTAACCAAAACAGCGACCACTGATGGGAAAAAACAAGAAAACTAATGCGACACTTGTAAAAGGTGAACCACTGAATGAACCAACACTTGTACAATTTAATATACATTAAAATACATGCAACCATGAAAATAAATAAGAAAAACAACACTCACGGAAGCCAAAAGACAAAAAGCGACAAAAAAAGCGACAAAAGATGACAAAAGAAAAACTCACCTAGAAAAGCACCGCAAAATCCACTGAAGAATCCTTGATCTCCTTAGGAATGCTAGAGCCCAACTATTAAATGTAAAAATGAGCTCTAGGTTCATCCATTATATATATCTAGATCAATTAGGTTTTATGATGTGCATGCCTGAAATCAAGAAAAACGCGACACTTGGTGGAAAGTTCCAAAAATAATAAGTGTGCCACCTTCAGGAAACTAATTAATGAATCCCTATTTTCTAGAGATGTTTCTTTATTTTTTGGGAAACTTGCATGCACACTTCCAAGAAGGATTGTGCAATTCCCAAGGACTAAGAAACTTCTTGACTCAGTGCATTACGCAGTTTCTAAGCTGATGAGATTCTTTGTGTAGTTTCCATCACCAAGGTTGGGTTGTCATCTAGAATTGTGAAATTTGCATGCTCAAGGTTGGCTTGCCAAGAATAATTGCACAGTTTCTGGAGGCAAGGTTGGCCCACCTTCCAAGATTGTGCGGCTTCTAGAGGCAAGCCCAACAATGCTACAAGGTCAAGTCAAGAGTTAGCTTGTTTTTGAAATATATCAAACCAGGATCAATACATCACAAGCAAAGAATGAGAAGATAAGTCTATATCACAACATGAATACTTGATGACAGTGAAAGATAAGCTCTTGTGGATGGAAGGAAGGCTCCGAAATCATAGCATGGGAAAAATTTTGGAGGGTGGTTGTAGTAGCTACAACACTTGGCGACACACTGGTAGAACTCCAGCTCTATGTATGGGTCTTGTCTCAAGAAAAAAAGGTTTAACTCTTCAGGAAGTATTGTTCAGTTCATTGATGGTCGTAGCTTATTTACTTAGCTTAAGTTAAAGATATAGTCCCTACCATTCTCTTCATCTACGACACACTTAACCAAGCCAAGTCAAACTCATTTTTTTCAATTGGGGATCAGAAGTATATAGATATACAAGTAAACATATTTCTAGAGTCTTAGTTTTCATCTTTGTTGTTGCTTTGCCACCAGCAAGCCTGGACAATACCCTGACAGAGTCACTTCATGGACACAAACATTGATCTGTTGTCAGTGAGCCTAGACAGTACCCCGACGGAGTTGCTTTCTTCACCTCTCTGTGTAGGAATCCTTTCTCTTCTTTCGCCTTTTATCTTTCTTTCTTTTTTGTATTTTGTTCAAAGAACTGTGCATAGGCACTTATTAATTTCATGGGGTAGAAGATGGATCCCAACTTATTGAGAGTAGAATTGGTTGTCACTTCAGAGAAGGATACTTATATACCTCTGACATACTTGTTAAATTTTCCTCCCCTCCTTACTCTACTAAACTTATTTGGCAAGGAACAAAAAATCATAAAAGACCTATTAGAGTAGGTGGTACTAGTTATATATTTAAGCATTGTGATTCCACTATGGTTTTCTCCAAAAAAGAATGTATTTTCCATCAGGGTATTGTAATGTTGTTTGAATCAACCCTAATTCACCAAGATTGCAACCATTTAATTGTTAACCCAGGGTAGGTATGTTATTTCAATGGAGTTTTTACTATCTATGCCGATACACTACAACCAAGAGTGAAAATAGAAAATAGTAAAGAATGTCGCTGAATCAATTGTAGAAACTTAATAATTCATGCATAAATTAAAACACTCTACTGAAATGGAATCACACTTCACAATTACTAGAGTAAAGGTGTGCCACACACTGTACTGATAACTACATCACCTAGTCAACTACCATACTACTAATCAAATCTGTGTAACAGCATAATAAAATTCTGGAATTGAAGCAGATATATTCTACAAATTATACAGTGATAACAGAAAATCATACAAATAATAAAAGAGAGAAATAATAATATACAGCTACTCTACTACTGTAGTCCCTGCTAAAGAGGAGGGCCCTTCCTCCCAAGCAGGGGTGTAGGAATGAACACAAGATAAGTTAAAGAGTCAACTTGGAAACATCAACAACATCACTGTAGTGTCTTTGATATTAAGAACAATTAAAAGTTACAAGATCAAAATAACAATACTCTCTATGTCGTCCCCCATGCCTGAGGGATTAATTTTATCTTATAGAAATTGCATACCCGAAATCAAGAATAGATTAGTCATGAGAATCTCACGATTCTCATGATGATCATAAAATAGATATTGTTATAACTAGTTCCTAAGTACAAAATCTATTTAAATACATCGGTTCAAATCATAACCGCTTGGATCTGTCACTTTCTAAATAGACAATTCACAACTTCCAATAGTTGTTGCGTGGAATAGTACCCACATCTTTGACAGCTACGGTGTAATAGCACCCTGTGGTCAAGTAACGATTTGGGATGTAATAGCAACACTGGATAACAACAACCTTGTAATGATACCTGGGGTGTAACAACAATAATCTGTAATAGAAACGTGGTGTAACAGCAAGGTCTGTAACAACGTCATGGTGTAACAGCAACCTGTTTCATCCTGCTCTTAGACCGATCAGTGCGGTTTTTCATTCCATAACCTCGTTCTTGCGAGAAACACCTGAAAAAGAGGAGATGATCCAAAATAACTCTCCAATTCTTAGCCCAGTTAGCCATAAAAAGGAATATTGCATCATTATATCTAGCAAAAATGGAAAAATAACATGATGGAAAAATATGTTGTTCACAATAAGGAAAAAGGCGATTAACATGTAAAGTTTTGTTGTCATGGTGGGAAAAGGGTCAAAATTGGGGAAAGAAAGTATAGGAAATAGGTACAAAAACTACACCCAACATCTCCCCCCAACTGAAGCAATTACATGTCCTCATGCAAAACTTCAGTTTCTCCTGTTATAACTCCGATGCAATTCCATAAAATTATAAGCAGTAGCAGTTTCTTCAGCGGCAGACCTGTATCCCTGAGTATCCATCAACTGTCATTGCCAGGACTCTTCTTCATAATCACACAAGTGGTAATACGACTGGTATTCCTCCACTGGTAACCAGATCAAAGGATATTTGAACCTAATCCCAATCTAGAAGGCTCCTAGTGTTTGCACCACCTAGGCATATTCTGGTACTCGTGTAACAGCAACTACAAAATTCTGGAACTCAAAAGGATCTCCTTCTTGTAATCCAACACTACAGGCTTCGGTGTGCTTAAGGCACCTTATTAGTGCTCAACTTTTCATTTGTGCATAAATATCAAGGAAAAACCCCACAATCCTTTTTCTATAGGTAACTGATTGTTCCCTGTTTTCTGGGGTACTCAGGAACAACTTGAACTCATGTCTCAATTCTGCAACCATTCCCGGTTCTTCCCTAATCCACAATGCTACTCTTTCTTCATTAGTTTCAGTCGACTTCATGGCCAAATCCCATTCGATTTGATTCATCATAAAATAAATTAAGCCTCACAAATACAAATCCCCCATATAAGAGAAAACAATTGCCACCATCTTCATACTAACATATTCACACATCATATTATGAAAAAACATCTCACAAAGTAAGTTTGTTCATCAAAATCACAAGAATGAAAAACTTCAAGAAAAGTGCGAGTCGAAGAACTGAAATATGGTATGTTTTCAAAAATTGCTTTTAATTGAAACAAATAATATCGTTCCCATAGGAACACTGCATAAGATGGGGAAGGCCTCCTGCAGCCTAACAGGTTCAAGGCAAGCTCTCGAAGCTTCGTCTTATCATTTGTTAGGTCCAGAACCTGTCGTTGTAATAGTTGTAGTTGTTAATCTCTCTTCTTCATAACTTATTTATTCCTCTTCTCTTCCCATTATCTCACCCATTCTTCCTTTAACCACTTCTCCCGGAGTGAATTCATCATTTTCTGATGTGCCTTGAGTGAGATCGTTCCATTTTTGTAATTTTGGTATCAACAAAATTCTTTAGAACACCATCTTTCATCAGGACCTAGTGTTTTCGCACATGCACTAACAACTGAAGGTGTAACAGCCTCCCGAGGGTGAAACTGCTCCATTTCAACTGTTGGTTCTTATGTAATAGTAACGTCATCAATGGGTTCTTGTGTAATAGCTTCTTTTTCTCTGTGGTTAGCTTCTGCTTCCATTGCTGGTTCTTGTGTATCATTTTCCCCTTGGTTAGCTTATGTTTCCACTTTTGGTTCTTGTGTAATAGCAGTGTCATCCACAGGTTCTTGTGTATCATTTTCCCCTTGGTAAGCTTCTATTTCCACTATCGGTTCTTGTGTAACAGCAGTGTCAACCACAGGTTTGTATATATCAACTTATTCTTTTTCCCCTTGGTTAGCTTCTACTTCCACTGCTAGTTCTTGTGTAACATCAGTGTCATCTAAGGGTTCCTATGTATCAACGACCAAATTATTATTTGTTGAATGTTCCATTTCAGTTGTTGGTTCTTGCGTAACAGTAGCGTCTTCAACGGGCTTTTTTGTGTCAGCTTCCCAGGACTCAGTTTGTGTTTCCCTCGAACAGATGTCCACTGCACAGACTCTATACCCCGCTACTACTAGATCCTTAGCACAAGTCATGCAGACAGAACCTGAAACATTTTCCTCCCTGGCCCTATCTACAACCTCAACCAAAGTATATAACCCCGAGGCCCTTGCTTCTACCTTATCCTCTACTAATTACTTTCTTAACTTTTCATTTTCTCTTTCTAAACTTTCAATTTTAAGCAACAAGGATTGGGTCTCATTCTTACCTAGTGAGGGAGGTTCCTCCGACCGAGCCTGCTCTTCATCTTCCTTCCTTGTCACCTCCTTGTTCTTTTTAGACATGGATGGGGACTCTGGGTTCCCACTAACCCTTACTATCTGCTTCGGCCTCTTATCACCTATTGTCTTGTCAACTGGTCTCTTTCCAGCCCTTACTTTCGAGGGTTGGGGTTGCTCCTTGGCTTCCGCCGGAGCTTCCTCAAAAGTTCCAGCTCGCTTCCTGCGGGTAGTCCTAGCCTTCTTTCTCATGAATTCATGCCATCTCTTTCCCTGGTGATTTAGGGCGTCTAACACAATTAGCTTGATGAGGTCATGGTTTGTGATGCAGTTCTTTGGGTGCACAATTGTCTTCACGGCCATAGCCATATGTCTGATATTCTCCATTAGAAAATATAGGAGTTTTATCATTTGTTGATGTCGAAGGTGATTTAAAAACAGGAAGTGGTAATTAAATGCAATTTTTTCCCTTCCCTCACAGGTGATATACTTAATGAGGTAAAGGGTGACATTTTCCCATGGTTGGGGAAGCGACAACTTGTCAATTCCCCTTCCTTTCTTCACCAGCTATTCTTCCACTTGGATAAAATCCTCCTTCAAAGAGGGGTCATTTATTTTTCTGTTAAACCACCTTTTTCCCTATGTTGGCAATGTTGTCACATGAGCAATTACCTCCTCTATAACTTCCAACTGTAATCCCCTAACCTCTGTTTGGTTCCTCTTCAAATTCTTAGCGAATTCCATAGAAATTGCTTCGTCTGATCCCTCCAGCCTTTGGAAAAACTCAAACCAACCTACATATTTCAAAATTTGGCATGCTTCGGGGAAGTTTTCCCATGCCTCGGTTGATCCTGGTTCATGTCGAATTTCTGCCCCACCCATTGCTACATTGTTTCAACTCTGTTCTCCTCTCTTCTCCTCTTTGAGAAATTCCGAAGTGATCAGCACAATGCTCAGTTGTTCTAGCTCTACAAATTGTTCTCCACTTTTGTCTGAGAGTTCTGAATGAGGATGAAATGCTTCGGCAGTGGATAATGGTATGATGATGTAGTGAGATTAAAGGCATGGATTTCAAATCAAGGTTTGTATTGTGCAATATCATTTCCTTATTAATGCTAAGTTATGGAAAGTCTGGTCTAAGGTGTAATTCCCTTTTTGGCATGATCGATCATTAAATGATAATGATTACGAGATCATCATACTTTAGTTTTGGTTTAAATGCTCACAAGTCATGCACAGGGCACATCATGATGTATTCGTCCTCCCCCCAACTTAAGTGTGATGGTCACCCTCAGTCATCAAAAGGATATCACATTAAATTTCCATAATTACTAAATAAAAGAGGATAGCGATATTACTGTTTCATGATGTACCTAGTATGACGTGGAGAGAAGACATTGGTGACGAGGTGCACGAAATCAATTTCAGCAGTCAAGGCAATTGCTCCTGAGTCATGATGATATGTGTTGTGTATTACAATAGATAATTTACTTGGATCATTTTTAGAAGTCGTCGGCTATTATAGATGTAACAGCCAAAATGATTGTCCTGTATTATTAGTTTCCTCAAAAGATAAAAACAAAGAACTATAAATAGTCGTATAACAACATTATTGTAAGATATGCCTGAAATAATAAATGATGTTTCAAAGTGTGTAATAGCCACCACAAAGTGGTTTTCAATTGTTACAGAAATTATCTATCTGCACCCAAAAGAGCTTTTCACAACCATATTATTTTCATTATTTATTTACTTATATATATATATATATATATATATATATAGATAGAGAGAGAGAGAGAGAGAGAGATAGATATATATAGATATATAGCTGGTGTAACAGCCACGAACAAATGTTGGTTTTCAGTTGTTACACTTACTGAAAATTAGAATTTTGGCAACACGGGAGGGTTTCCCCTACTCTTGTAATATGAAGGTCTGAATACGTGACAATGTTAACAAATGAATCCCTTGAAGTAGGTGTTAGCACTAAGAATTAACCTTAAGGCTGAGAAAGGCAATTCTGAGGTAACAACAGACCAAGCTTAACCTGGTAGCTAGCCCTACTAGGTCGGGAGAGGGCTCTCTCCTTACCAACAAAGTGTCGCTGTAATAAATAAAATCTTAGGCTAGCTATGGAGTGTGGGGATTTGTTTGAAAAGTTTTGGGTCGAAACAACAAGAGAAAGAATGATTTTGGACTATGGACTTGATGCCAGTTTCTGCCGGCAAACTTGGGGCAAATTAAGTACCATGTTCAGCCAGATAAAGATTGTGAATGTGAGTAGCATAGGGGAGAAAGCCCGCTACCTTGCAGGCATCAAACAAAGGATGGATCTGCAGCAGCAACTTTAGATGAAAGAGAATAACGAGGTTGCTCAACAGAGCATCTAGCAAAGGATGAATTCTGCTAAGACAACCATTACAACTAACATCAAAATCATCATGAAAGGAGCATCATTACGGATGAATTCCTAACATATCATTTAGATAATGTTGAAACAAAGTAGAAAAAACATAATGTGTAAGTGAGTTACATGAAAAACATACTAAACAATAATACCGTGATGGATCCCAAGTCCAAAGGGCAGAAAACTGCTTTATTAAAATGATATTCAGGAAAAAAATTACACAAAGCCAAGACAGCCTCTCTACTGCCAAAATCAAACCTCTACACTATGAAATTCATAAAATTTATACATTTAGCTCATCCATGTATTAAGGGAATTGAGCTCAACCATCTTCTTCAAAATAGAATCAGTTACATTAAACTTTGACCGAATTTATAAAAATAGGTTTTGAAGATGAACTCGTATCTCCTAAACCATAGCACCTGTTACAAAAATGAAAGATGTTTTGGTAGATAAGGTCATGCTGGAGAAAAACCTCTCTCAAATTCTAGAAATTCGTTTCCAGTTGCTCGGAATCTGTGCCACAAAATCATCTCTAAAACAGAAAATCATTAAAAACTTAAATCTATCAAAATGAGCTGTAAATATCTAGTCACATATTCAAATTCAAGACACCTGTGAATAAAATGAAATAGGTTTTTGTTATATGGCTCGTGGTTTAAAAATCCTCCTTGGTTTTTTCAAAATTACTTTCCATCTGTTGTAAAATGGCACCGTACTAAAATGACTAAAACAATAAAAAATATGAAAAAATTTCTTTGTTTTAATATAGGCTTCAAATATCACTATATATCTCCCACATAGTAGCACCTGTGCATAAATTGAAGGAGGCTTTTGTTATTTGGTATGTGATGGACAAAAACGTCTTTCACTTTTGAAAATTTCCTTACCATTATTTCAGAAATCGATCTTGTACTAAAATTGTCATTGTGTGCAGCAACTGACCTCAAAACATGCATAAACAGGAATCAATCATTCATTTCAATCATATCTTCTGATCCAAAAATCGGTTATGAAGTGTGATATAATGTTGGAAATATTTTTTTGAGCTTCTTCTGATGGAAGCACTTGTGACATGTTTTGTGCTGAATATCATGTGCAAAACATCTAACCAAACCAAACCTAGTAAGAGCTCATGTTGATCCCTGGTGATAGGCTGCGAAGACTGGCACTAACATTGGCTCCATTTGGGATGGCAGCTCCTTGGAGGTGTCAAGAACACCGTAGACCAAGTGCCTCATCCATTGGGTAATACGGTCAGAAAGCTGCAAACTTAAAGCAACTCATACCAATCCAAACATACACATACTGCAACCTGTACATAACAAATACCGGAAACTGAAATGTTGCCTCAGGCAGCTTATTTATGTACAAATCTAACATACTTTGCTACAAAATTGATAGATCAAGTAAGTTGTAATGCCAGATCATCCAATCAAGTAACTGTGACAAGGATGCTGAAAGTGCTTCAACCAGGACACAAATGTAAATGCTGACTACCATCCATGCACAAACTGAATTTGGCTATGTGAAAGACAATCTGACTTATCATTCAAACTGAAAAAATACTCCATATATGCGACAATAGGATCAAAGAAACCAAACTCTGTTTGTTGCCCTAACTCCTCAACACAGACCTCCAACTGCAAACTATCAATGCAAGCATCCACGGGTAGCTCTATTGTTTCTTGTTTTGAAGGAGGGAGAGTTTCCAAGAACTTTTTGGGATCTCGGAATTCATATGATTGGATCTGATCATTTAAATATTGAATCTCCTTCTCAAATTTTTCAACAACTAACTCAAAGAAATCAGTTTTAGCTTTAGGAGGAAACTTCGGAGATCTCAAACATTGAAGCACGGTAATGAAAAATACTTCATCAATTTCAATATCCACTAACTGATCTCTAACTTCTTTTAAAACTTCACAAAACACAGGGTTTTCCACATACCCTACCATTTTATTTTAGTGCATGAATGGATCAGTGAGCGTTGGAATCTCTGGATTGAGTTGGAGTCGCCAGGTGAATGTTTCAGCCTTCATATGTGTCTGACTGCTGTCCACCATCAACAATCAGATCTGCAACTTGAATGATCTTTCCCGAGAAGATTTGTCACCTCTTCCCCAGCAGAGTTGCCACTATGTTAGCACTCAAAATTAACCTTAAGGCTGAGAAAGGAAATTCCGAGGTAACCACAGACCAAGCTTAACCTAGTAGCTGGCCCTACCAAGTCGAGAGAGGGCTCTCTCCTTGCCAACAAAGCGGGGCTGCAATAAGTAAAATCTTAGGCTAGCTATGGAGTGCGGGGATTTGTTTGAAAAGTTTTGGGTCGAAACAGCAAGAGAAAGGATGATCTTGGACTATGGACTTGATGCCAATTTCTGCTGGCAAACTTGGGGCAAATTAAGTACCATGTTCAGCCAGATAAAGATTGTGAATGTGAGTAGCATAGGGGAGAAAGCCCGCTGCCCTGTAGGAATCAAACAAAGGATGGATCTACAGCAACAACTTTAGATGAAAGATAATAACGAGGTTGCTCAACAGAGCATCTAGCAAAGGATGAATTCTGCTAAGACAACCATTACAACTAATAGCAAAATCATCATGAAAGGAGAATCATTATGGATGAATTCCTAACATATCATTTATATAATTCTGAAACAAAGTAGAAAAAACATAATGTGTAAGTGATTTACATGAAAAACATACTGAACAATAATACCATGATGGATCCCAACTCCAAAGGGTAGAAAACTGCTTTATTAAAATAATATTCAGGAAAAATTTACACAAAGCCAAGACCGCCTCTATGTTGCCAAAATCGAACCTCTACACTATGAAATTCATAAAATTTATACATTTAGCTCATCCCTGTATTAAGGGAATTGATCTCAACCATCTTCTTCAAAATAGAATCAGTTACATTAAACTTTGACCGAATTTCTGAAAATAGGTTTTGAATATGAACTCGTATCTCCTAAACCATAGCACCCGTTACAAAACTAAAAGAATTTTTTGTAGATAAGGTCATGCTAGAGAAAAGCCTCTCTCAAATTCTGGAAATTCGTTTCCAGTTGCTCGGAATCTGTGCCACAAAATCATCTCTAAAAAGGAAAATCATTAAAAACTTAAATCTATCAAAATGAGCTGTAAAGATCCAGTCACATATTCAAATTCACGACACCTGTGAATAAACTGAAATAGTTTTCTGTTATATGGCACGTGGTTAACAAAAACCTCCTTGGGTTTATCAAAATTACTTTCCATCTGTTGTAAAATGGCACCGCACTAAAATGACTAAAACAGTAAAAAATATGAAAAATTTGCTTTGTTTTAATATAGGCTCCAAATATCACTGCATATCTCCCACATAGTAGCACCTGTGCATGAACTGAAGGAGGTTTTTGTTATCTGGTATGTGATGGACAAAAACCTCTTTCACTTTTGAAAATTTCCTTTCCATTATTTCAGAAACCGATCTTGTACTAAACTTGTCATTGTGTGCAGCGACTGACCTCAAAACATGCATAAACAAGAATCAATCATTCATTTCAATCATATCTTCTAATCCAAAAACCAATTATGAAGTGTGATATACCGTTGGAAATATTTTTTTGAGCTTCTTCTGATGGAAGCACTTGTGACATGTTTTTTGTTGAATATCATGTGCAAAACATCTAACCAAACCAAACCTAGTAAGAGCTCATGTTGATCCCTGGTGACAGGCTGCGAAGACTGGCACTAACATCGACTCCATTGGGTATGGCAGATCCTTGGAGGTGTCAAGAACACCGTAGACCAAGTGCCTCATCCATTGGGTAATACGGTCAGACAGCTGCAAACTTAAAGCAACTCATACCAATCCAAACATACACATATTGCAACCTATACATAAGAAATACCAAAAACTGAAATGTTGACTCAGGCAGCTTATTTATGTACAAATCTAACCTACTTTGCTACAAAATTGATAGATCAAGTAACGTTGTAATGCCAGATCATCCAATCAAGTAACTGTGACAAGGATGCTGAAAGTGCTTCAACCAGGACACAAATGTAAATGCTGACTACCATCCATGCACAAACTGAATTTGGCTATGTGAAAGACAATCTAAATTATCATTCAAACTGAAAAAATACTCCATATATGCAACAATAGGATCAAAGAAACCAGACTCTGTTTGTTTCCCTAACTCCTCAACACAGACCTCCAACTGCAAACTGTCAATGCAAGCATCCACGGGCAACTCTATTGTTTCTTGTTTTGAAGGAGGGAGAGTTTCCAAGAACTTTTTGGGATCTCGGAATTCATATGATTGGATCTGATCATTTAAATATTGAATCTTCTTCTCAAAATTTTCAACAACTAACTAAAAGAAATCAGTTTTAGCTTTAGGAGGAAACTTCGGAGATCTCAAACATTGAAGCACGGTAATGAAAAATACTTCATCAATTTCAATATCCACTAACTGATCTCTAACTTCTTTTAAAACTTCACAAAACACAGGGTTTGCCACATACCCTACCATTTTATTTTAGTGCATGAACGGATCAGTGAGCGCTGGAATCTCTGGATTGAGTTGGAGTCACCAGGTGAATGTTTCAGCCTTCATATGTGTCTGACTGCTATCCACCATCAGCAATCAGATCTGCAACTTGAATGATCTTTCCTGGAGAAGATTTGTCACCTCTTCCCCAGCAGAGTTGCCACTATGTTAGCACTCAGAATTAACCTTAAGGATGAGAAAGGAAATTCCGAGGTAACCATAGACCAAGCTTAACCTGGTAGCTAGCCCTACCAAGTCAAGAGAGGGCTCTCTCCTTGCCAACAAAGTGGGGCTGCAATAAGTAAAATCTTAGGCTAGCTATGGAGTGTGGGGATTTGTTTGAAAATTTCTAGGTCGAAACAGCAAGAGAAAGGATGATTTTTGACTATGGACTTGATGCCAGTTTCTACTGGCAAACTTGGGGCAAATTAAGTACCATGTTCAGCCAAATAAAGATTGTGAATGTGAGTAGCATAGTGGAGAAAGCCCGCTGCCCTGCAGGCATCAAACAAAGGATGGATCTGCTGCAGCAACTTTAGATGAAAGAGAATAACGAGGTTGCTCAACAGAGCATCTAGGAAAGGATGAATTCTGCTAAGACAACCATTACAACTAATAGAAAAATCATCATGAAAGGAGAATCATTATGGATGAATTCCTAACATATCATTTATATAATTTTGAAGCAAATTAGAAAAAACATAATGTGTAAGTGAACTACATGAAAAACATACTGAACAGTAATACCATGATGGATCCCAACTCCAAAGGGTAGAAAACTGCTTTATTAAAATAATATTCGGGAAAAATTTACACAAAGCCAAGACAGCCTCTCTGCTGCCAAAATAAAACCTCTACACTATGAAATTCATAAAATTTATACATTTAGCTCATCCCTGTATTAAGGGAATTGAGATCAACCATCTTCTTCAAAATAGAATCAGTTACATTAAACTTGGACCGAATTTTTGAAAATAGGTTTTGAAGATGAACTCGTATCTCATAAACCATAGCACTTGTTACAAAACTGAAAGAGGTTTTTGTAGATAAGGTCATTCTAGAGAAAAAACTCTCTCAAATTCTGAAAATTCGTTTCCAGTTGCTCAGAATCCTTGCCACAAAATCATCTCTAAAATAGAAAATCATTAAAAACTTAAATCTGTCAAAATGAACTGTAAAGATCTAGTCACATATTCAAATTCACAGCACCTGTGAATAAACTGAAATAGGTTTTTGTTATATGGCTCATGGTTAACAAAAATGTCTTTGTTTTTTTCAAAATTACTTTCCATATGTTGTAAAATGGCACCGCACTAAAATGACTAAAACAGTAAAAAATATGAAAAATTTGCATTGTTTTAATATAGGCTCCAAATATCATTGCATATCTCCCACATAGTAGTACCTGTGCATAAATGGAAGGAGGTTTTTGTTATTTGATATGTGATGGACAAAAAATTCGTTCACTTTTGAAAATTTCCTTACCATTATTTCAAAAACTGATCTTGTACTAAACTTGTCATTGTGTGCAGCAACTGACCTCAAAACATGCATAACCAAGAATCAATCATTCATTTCAATCATATCTTCTGATCCAGAAACCGGTTATGGGAGTGTGATATACCATTGGAAATATTTTTACGATCTTCTCTAATGGAAACACTTGTGACATGTTTTGTGCTGAACATCATGCAGAAAACATCTAACCAAACCAAACCTAGTAAGAGCTCATGTTGATCCCTGCTGACAGGCTGCGAAGACTGGCACTAACAGTAGGTTTATGATATAACCAAAGACGGTTCCCATTAGCAAGAAATGGTGTCCTCACACTGTAAATGGTAACCAAATTCACAGTCCCATTGTGAAAGACTGCATCTACCTCATAGGGACCTAGCCATCTGGTGCAGACCTTACCCTTGAAGTCCTTGAATCTCGAATCATATAAGAGAGCCCAATCCTTCCTAAAATTTCTTCTTTTTGATAAACCTGTCATGCCACTTAGCTCTCTTCTACTACATAATCTTTTTTTGTTGGATAGAAACCATCCATTTCTCCTCCAATTCATTGAGTTGGTTCAACCTTTGCTTTTGTGATGTAGCTAGATCCAGATTTACTTGTAATGTTGTTCTCAATGTCTTAATTTCAAACTCCAGAATTGCCATCCAGAATACGACCCAGCTTTCAATGCAGTGGGTTTTAATGATGTGTCTTGGATGCAAAAACACATAGAGTGTTGTATGGTGACTTTGGTGGGAACAAGTACGTGACTCAATGGAAAGTTAAGTGCAATGCATGAAGGTTATAACACATGAAGAAAAAGTGAGGGAGTCCCTTAGAATCTTGTAATAGTATGCACCTTGGAAGGAACACACAAGCATAAATACATCACAAGCTAGCCTGCAATATAGTTCATAAGTTAAACATGATGGAAAAATACAACAGCACGCATTCAACAAGATTCGTACCAATGCAAACAAAATAGTCAACATATGCATGAAAACGTGTCAGCTCTGAGATTTTATTAAAGTGAAAGTTCCAATCATACATATAACATTGATGGACCACTAGCCCCAATAGTGGAACATCAATTCAACACTTGCTCCTCCAAATAAAGACACTCTCTCTATGTTACGGAGAAGTCGAGACTCTCACAAATTCCCAAGCTCCTGATTCAAAGCCTAAGCCTAGCCAAAATCTTGGCTCCCCAAAATCCGTTTATATGAGTTATGAGGGTCTATTTATAGAAAAATGGGTTACTATTCACTTCCCCTTGTGACTCTTGGAATTCCCTCGTGACTCTTCAACTTATTTACAAGATGAATCTTTAACTTCATTACATCATGACTCTTCACATTCCACAATTGACACTTGGAATTTCACTTACATTTTAATTACAAAAGAATATTATAATACACTTGTACCTATATAAGAAAAAATTAGGTAGATCCAACTAAATAGCCTAATAAGACAAAATAGTTAAGCTTGAGTTTTGGGAAAATCCAATTTAGCAACTTCCACTTTATGTTTCTCAGTTACGTAATGGTGCTAAGCTTGGTACTATGAGATGAAATCCCCAAACTGTGTGATGGTGTCAGGATGGAAGTGGACTCTAGCCTCCATGGAATTTGGGTACACTGATTTGGAACCAGTTTGTGTTTTCTTCTTGAGCAGGAGAAACATTGTATTGATTTGGACAGGGCCACCAATGTAATTTTTCATATTATGTCTGTTTACTTCAAAATTTTACTTGATAGAGATGTTTCTCAAATGTTCCAATTATTATTCAACCTCCTTGCTGACCTAATTCCTACGTTTTTCTCCGTGAGTGAGCTTACTGATGGGATTTCATGTGATTTCACCAAGAAGTTCAGGTTGTTGTACAATCGTGCATATGAGGCCTGAGTGTTGGCAATGAACAAGGTGAGTTGTTTGTTATTTTGGATGAGCATTTGAACCTTTTATTTCTCCAACTCTGCCTCTTGCCTTGTCTTCTTTCCCAATTCAAGTGGTGCCCCTTTGTATTGCATTGACCATTCATGCATGGCAACAATAGTTGATTGCACAACCTTGAGAGTTTTGACATGATCTTTACATTTTTGTTGCAACTCATACAAGTGGACAATTTCCTTATGCACAGTAACAAGCTCCTCATAAAGATTCTACATGGTATCTCCCAATGTCGATACTTCATCGAGTATCGCTACCTTCAATACTTCCAAATAGGCCTGTGTGAGAGTTGTGTTTTGTAACTCTACTCGGAGTTGTTCAACCTCTTTCCTAGTAGCCTACAGGTTCTTTGCCAAATATTTTTTCTCGACCATCAAATATTTTGTGTTTGACATTATAGCACCTTCGAAGGCCAAGGTTTCTATGGCAATGGCACCTGGATTTCTTCTAGTGTTTGTCATGATCACCCTTTCTCTAATGAATGCAGGAGCTGCAAGGCCAGTGGAAAATGTTTCTTCCTCTCTTGTACAATATTTTTCTTAAGTTTGTCATAATTCAGATTGTACATGTCCATATCTGGTTCATCATCAAGAGGAACAATTTCCTCTTCCTCGCTTGGAGCTTTCTTTGATAGAGGGTGGGGACACTGACTGGTGACATGTTGTGTACTTGGCATCAGGGCAATAACTTGGTTCTATGGATCTGGTTCCTCATCCATGTCTTCAATCTCAATTAACTCCTCATTCTCTTGATCGATCTCCTTGTTCTGCATCTTCTTTTTCTCCTCCTCTAGTTTTCAGTTTTGTTCTTATTCTTCAACTTGTCTTTGTGCGGCTTCTTCTTCTTCTAGTCTTCATCATTCTTGTCCTTCTTGCTTCTACCTTTCTTCCTCAAATATCATCTTGTACAATGGGATGAGGAAGTGATCAATCAACTTTTCCATTACTCCTCTATGGTTGCACTTCGAAAGAAACTTGCAATGAATGTGCATGGTAGGGTCTCATGGTGTCCAAGTCAAATTCATGCCAAGGAATGCATTGTGTGCGCATATTTCATCTAGTAGATATGCAGACATGTAAAATGTAGCTTTTCCACCCTTGGGAGGATTTAGGGCATTGGCTATATGGATATTCAGTTGTCGAGCCAAGAAGCCTGACCCGTTGAATGGTTTACCTTCATTCACAACCTACTTCAATAAGAATTCCCACACTTCAAGGAAGGTCTCAATGATTTTCTAACCATAGATTCTGCAACATATAACTATCAAGAGCTAATAGGCCCTCCTAAGAGATTTTGTCTTGTAGGTGTTGGTGGGTGTCTGACAGAACTTTTTTGGCTTTCTCACCCAGCCTTTAACAATATCCTAGTGCTCAAGTAGCTGGTGGAAACATAAAATTAAGAATCCATGAGCGATTTTGGCTCAAGAAAATGGTACATGAGATGGTAATCTGCTGCCAAAAAAGAAGTAACCCTTTGTCCATTAATATTGTTGAGAATCACAGTCTTTGGATATGTATGAGACAATATCTAGCTGACAATGCCTACACATGGGAACAACATATATCTTCATGAATCCTTGTGTAACCCTGACATCTGGACATTGATATACACCTTTTGGTCTTCAAGGCCTGCTTTGAAGCTTTTTGCTGAGAATTCTTCATTCATTTTCTGCCATGAGATATTTGATTACTTCTCTATGAACAGTTGAGTATCTACATAAACTGGAAATTTCATTGGCGTACTCTCAACCACCTCCTCGGTGTTGATTTCTGTGATATCCTTTGAAGCAGATCTATTTGGTGCCATGATGTTAGTGACTAATGAAGAGAAGTGCTCAACAACTGCAACACATGTAAGAGGAATATGCACTCATGGAAAAGAGAAATTACCTTCAGTAAATCAACCTACAAAGAAATATCACAGCAGCAAATAGTGGACTGACTAGGAAAATTGCACAATTCTTGAGCTGATAGCTTGAGCCTTTGACTCGCGCAATGCCCAATTGACAAGGAAAACACTTATCAAGGGATGAGCAAATCTACCCGGTAAGGGTGTGGGAAACAAGTAGATCTTATTGATGGTGCAATTTTAAAGTGAAGATATGAATAAGGATAGATGGATCAATGAAAATCAAGTGCAAAAGATCAACATGCCAAATGAAAAACAAACATGCATGGAGAGTCATCAAAACAGCTACCACTAATGGGAAAAAACAATAAAATTAATGTGATACTTGTGAAAGGCGAACGACGGACCAAACCAACACTTGTACAATCTAATATACATTAAAATTCAAGAAACCATGAAAATAACCAAGAAAAGCATCACTTACAGAAGCCAAATGACAAAAAGCGACAAAAGACGACAAAAGAAAAACTCACCCAAAAAAGCACCACAAACTCCATCGAAGGCTTCTTAATCTCCTTGGGAATTCTAGATCTCCATGATCAAATGTAAAAATGGTCTCTAGGGGAATCCATTATATAGATCTAAAATGATTAGGGTTTATGATGCGCATGCCTAAAATCAAGGAAAAAGTGACACTTGGCGAAAATTTCCAAAAATAATAAGTGTGCCACCTTTGGGAAACTAATTAATGAATCCCTTTTTTCTAAAAATACTTTTTTATTTTTCGGGAAACTTGCATGCACACTACCAAGAATGATTGTGCAATTCCCAAGGACTGGGAAACTTCTTGACTTAGTGCATTGCGTATTTTTTGAGCTAATGAGATGCTTTGTGTAGTTTCTATTACAAAGGTTGGGCTGCCATCTAGAATTGAGCAGTTTTCATGCTCAAGGTTGGCCTGCCAAGAATAATTGTGTAGATTCTGGAGGCAATGTTGGCCTGCCTTCCAAGATTGTGCAGTTTTTGGAGGCAAGCCCAACAATGTTTCAAGGTCAAGTCAAGAGTTAGCTTGTGTTTAAAAGATATCAAATTGGGATTAGTACATCACAAGAAAAGCATGAAAAGATAAGTATGGATCACAACATGAATACTTAACAATAGTGAAAGATAAGATCATGTGGATGGAAGGAAGGCTCCAAAAACAATACATGGGAAAAAATTTAGAAGGTAGTTGTAGTAGCTACAACACTTAGCGACACACTGGTAGAACTCTAGCTCTCTGTATGGGTCTTGTCTCATGAAAAAAAGGTATAACTCTTCATAAAGTATATTTCATTTCCTTTATCATCGTAGCTTCTTCACTTAGCTTAAGTTAAACATATAGTCCCCCCCATTCTCTTCATCGACGGCACACTTAACCAAGCCAAGTCAAACTTAGTTGTTTCAATTGGGGATGACGAGTATATAGATATACAAGTAAACAAATTGCTATAGTCTTAGTTTTCATCTCTGGTGTTTCTCTACTACCAGTAGGCCTAGAAAGTACCCCAACGGAGTTCTTTTAGGGACACAGACATTGCTTTTCTGCTAGCGAGGCTGGACAATACCCCAGTGGATTTTCTTTCTTCACCTCTCTACGCAGAAATCATTTCTCTTCTTTCGCCTTTTATTATTATATTTATTTTTGTATTTCGTTCAAAGAAATGTGCATAGGCACTTATTAATTTCATGGGGTGGAAGAGGGATCCCGACTTATTGAGAGTAGAAGAGGTTGTCTCTTTATAGAAGGATATATATCTATATATATATACCTCTGACATACTTGTTAAAGGTTCCTCCCCTCCTTACTCTACTCAACTTAGTTGACAAGGAACAAAAAATTATAAAATACCAATTAGAGTATGTGGTACTAGTTATAGATTTAAGCATCATGATTCCACTATGGTTACATAGCCTCAGGACAATTGAAGTGGATTGGGGTTCAAGTAAATAACCTCTACAAATTGGATGTAGAAGATCATGTTGCTTTGAACACAAAAGCAGAGAATGCGTAGAGTGGAGACATTGGTGAGTTGTGGCATAGAAGATTGGGTCACTTGTACCACGGAGCTTTGAAGGTCATGCAGTAGAATTCTATAAGACTTTCCAAGGGTGAAGTAGAGCAAAGAGATACATGCAAAGGGTGTACATTAGGGAAGCACACCAAATCTATCTTTCATGATAAGGACAGTCGAGGGCAAGCGATCCTTGAAAGAGTTCACTCAGATGTGTCTGGATTGTTCTCGACAACCTCCATGGCCAAGCACATGTATTATGTAATATTTGTAGATGATTTTTCACTTAGGTTTTAGATGTTCTTCATGCAGTAGAAAGATCGGACATTCGCTAAATTTTGTGAATTTAAAGCACTTGTTGAGAAAGACACTAACCGGAAAGTTAAAGCTCTTAGGAGTGATAATGGTGGAGAATATGTGTTGAATGAATTCAAGAAATTCTATGCATCAGAAGGAATTCGACGGGATTTAATAGCACCCCATAACCCACAGCAGAATGGGGTAGATAAAAGGAAGAACAAAATTATTATGGGAGTTGCACAGGTGATGTTACATGATCCGGGCCTACCATTGCACTTGTGGGCTAAAGCATGAAACACAGTTGTATATGTGAAGAACATGAGTCCTCATTGGATTCTTGAGATGAGTACAAAAGAAGAATATTTTTCAAGTAAGAAACTAGATGGGGCACACTTAATGATCTTTCGTTCATGGGTTTGTTTTCATGTTACCAAGGATGAATAAAAAATCTAGATCCAACAGCTGAGTTGGGAATATTTGTGGGGTACACTGATACACCTCACAACTATCGGGTGTACCTTCCATCTCACAAGATGACAGTGGTTCATAGATATGTGAATTTTGATGAAGAGAAGGCCATGAGATGTCCCCTTGAGAGGGAACTTCAATTGCATGGAGATGAGGAGATTTTAGCTCCAAGGGAAAAACCTCAGGATGATGTGGAGCAGACAGATGCAGAGGACCAAAGAGTGGAAGCACACACTAATGCATATACTTCCAAAGATGGGAGGAAGCACACCAGAGAAGCTGACATATTGATGCATGATGCTAGAGAGAGTGTGGGAGCACCCACGTCATAGCACACATAGAGGAGGTCACTAGATTGGTAGACTGGCTACATGGTTCGAGGCAGCAATGAAGAAACCAGTATGGGTTGATGCCATGGTTGAGGAGTATGAAACCATTATTAGAGACAGTGTTTGGGAAGTGGTCCCAAGACCAGCATACAAGTCAGTGGTGAGTTCTAGATGGATTTACAAGGTAAAGCAAGCAACATATGGGAGTGTGGAGAAACACAAGGCCATATTTGTGGCCATAGGTTTATCTCAGGTGCAGGGAATTTATTACGAGGAGACCTTTGCTCTAGTAGCAAGGTACTCTTCAATCATATATATTCTATCACTTTCAGCACAGATGGGATGGAAGATACATCAAATGGATGTGAAGACAACATTCCTCAATAATGTGATTGAGGAAGATGTGTACATTGACCAATGGGGATGATTTGAGACCTTCAACAGAGAGTCGCATGTGTGCAAACTCAAGTGTTGTATGGATTGAAACAAGCACCCCGTGCTTGGTACACCCGAATTGACAACTATTTCACCAGGTTGAGCTTCACCAAAAGTGAAGCAGATGCAAACCTTTACCATTTTGTGGTTAAAGGTAAATTGTTTATTATAGTATTATATGTCGATGATTTAATTCTAGAAGGTGATGGAAAGGTGGTAAAATCTTTCAAATAGGATCTTGCAAGAGAATTCGAGATGAAGGACCTGGGGCTCATGCATTATTTCCTTGGTATGGAAG
This sequence comes from Pinus tabuliformis, assembly GCA_031772625.1. Taxonomy (NCBI): domain Eukaryota; kingdom Viridiplantae; phylum Streptophyta; class Pinopsida; order Pinales; family Pinaceae; genus Pinus; species Pinus tabuliformis. Next base: position 280,555,668 of record CM062812.1, read on the forward strand.
TATGGCAAGGAGATGAGGAATTGTTTGTCTCTCAGGGAAATTATGTCAACAAGATATTGAAGAAGTTCCACATGGAGAGAAGCAAACCCATGGAGACTCCTCTAGTAGGAAATTGGAGGAATGAAGATGCTACTTCAGGTGAAGTAGTGGAGGCTACTATTTACAGGCATCTTGTGGGTTCATTTATGTATTTGGTGAACACACGACCAGACATATGTTTTGCAGTTAACCACCTTAGTTAAGCAATGGTTAAGCTAACCAAACTCTATTGGAAGGCATCTAAACATGTGTTGAGATACCTCAGAGGCACCACTTAATTTGGTATTGGTACAAACGGATAGAGGGAGTGAAGCTTCAAGGCTTCACATATACAGATTAGGTAGGGAGTCCTTTCGACAGGAATATCACATTAGGTGGAAATTTAGTATTGGATCAACAACAATTTCTTGTAAAACAGGAAGCAGAGATCAGTTGCACTTAGTACAGCAAAAGCAGAGTACATGGATGCTAGTCAAGCAACTTGTGAGGCCATCTAAATGAGGAAGATTCTTTTTGGGTAATTTGGTCCGCAGATAGATCCTACAGTGATTTACTATGACAATCAAATTTGTATCAAACTCTATGAGAATCCAGTTTTTCATGATCGATCCAAGCATGTCGACATTCAATATCACCATTTACGATATTATGTGCAGAGGAGAATCATGTTATTAGAGTAAATGCCTAGAGAAGAACATGATGTAGATATTTTGACAAAGGAATTGTCAAGATGAAAATTTGAGTTTCATAGAGGTAGGATCGGGGTAGCAGATAATCCCTTTCATGTTGAGAGGGAGTGTTGAAAGTGCAACAAAAAAAATCCTAATTTAATTTTTTTCTTGAATTAAATTGGGAATAAAATTGTAATTCCACATCTCATGACAACTTCTATTAGTTAACTAATTTAATTTGACTTAGTTGGATCAGTTAATTTGAGTTGAGGGTCTGAATTGAGTCATGTAGAGCGTCTCCTACTTTATAGGAGCACTGGTTGAGTTTATTTTGAGTTTTATTTAATTAATTCAGCTTAACTGAGTTAAAGTCAGTTAAACTAGTTCCAACTTTTGGAGGAACTAGTGGGATGTCTAGTAGTGTGGTGTTTCCTGCAGTGTAGTGTGGTGTTGCTTACCATGATCAACCAGTAAAATGATGATTCACTCATAAAAAACTCATGCATGTTAAATATGAGAGTTACCCAGTTGAGATTGGAGTTCAAGGACACTGTACTATCAGTTGTATAATCATCTAAATTGTACAGGTGGTGCATGCAACCAAAGGCCTATGATGGATTGTGCAATTCCTTTGAGGAATTTCCCTAATTAATAGGGGCCTATTTCCCAAGGAAATTACGCAAGGAAACAGGGACTTGGGAAAGCAGAAAATTGGTTAAATATTGGCCTAGGCTTGTCTAGGAATCAATGAGACAAATAGAGATAGTGCAGAGGTTGCTAAGGCTTGAGCAAAGTATTGTAATCTTCTCATATTTTCTGACTAATGAAATATACAGGTAGCAAGGGTTTTTAGTTGTGGATTTCCCCAGGAAATCATTGTGTAATGTGTTGATTGATTTTTTCTCTTGTATGATTCATGATTTCACGATCGTTTAATTGTTTTTGCTGATGAGTAAAGTAGATTCAAGTCTATTGTTTTAGTAAATTAAAATTAGCAGTTTGAATCTAAAAGGAATTTCTACAACTTCATCATCACATATGAACATGACATCATACTTTCATCGAGGATTAGTGTCAATTAATTAGAATAGCTAATAGGAGTATACTTCAAGAATAATGATCACATCATCACTTCTTTATCACATAACTCAATCCATCAAGTTGGGGCATCTAGATTTACCTCATTGTCAAATTTACTAAGGTTATCAAAATGTAACAAGAAGGTCCTAAATATTAGTATTATTGTTACAATTTTATCATCAAGTTTACCATGCTTATCACAATATTTAACTATAGTATCAAGTCACCATATATCAAAAACAATGTATCTAGCTTGCTTTGTAAAATCAAGAAATCCATCATGTCTAAAATGTAAGATATTTTTCAAATATCAAGAGCACCAATATATATCACGTGTCATAAATAAAACTTACTTTCATATGTATGTGTGGGGTGTTCCTTGATATTCCTTAGGGCTTAAATTGCCTTCCAATCTTGCAGCTAAAACATAATATTGAAACAATACACCATACATACCTTGTAGTATTCATATACATGTGCACCTTCTTATTTGGCATTGGTAGCTAGAGCTCTTTATTATTTTCATCAGGTGCCTATTTCCCTTTCCAGCACTAGCTCTTCTCTTCCTAGACTAGCCATAATTTTCCTGCACCTCATATGATCCTCAATAAGGATCCACTTATCACATCTCATAAGGAGGTTAGAAGTATCCAAATATTCAAATATACATGTAGGAAGTATAATCAATGATCATATCAATAAATCTAAAAAGGTAAAGACATAAAGAAGTAACATAAATAAAAAAAGTACTTATCTTCAACAAGAGGTGATCATATCCCTCTTGAAACAGCCTTCAAGATTCATGATTGTCCATTTTCCATATAACATTGTTGCTACTTCATCAGCAACCGGGCCTAATTGAGACTATCCCATCTAGGGCTACATCAACTTGTCACAAGTGCTAGAACATCTTCACACTGATCATGCTACGGTTTTTAGGTTGTGTATCTCAAATTTTTTTCATAATCTATGGTTTCTTCCAAATCCTAACCTAATAATATCCATCAAACCCTAATAGTCAAATTGCCTAGGGTTTACTTCAAACCCTTGGATTCTTTTAGGTCTCCCCCATCTTCTCTTGCCTCCATGAAAGTTGTATTCTTAGGGGTGATCTTAATGAAATTTCTTCAACCCACCTCTGATACCATGTTAAATTTTCTTAGGACTATATTGTTCTTTGCTTTAGATAATTTCATTTCTTCATTTTCATATTAAATTCACCCCACAACATCATATCGTTATTCAGATTTACAACATAATTTAGCAACATTGCAATTATATAGAAAGAGCAATATCATCATCAATGTAGTGGAACATAAAGGAACAATAGAAGAAAATAATTCACACATAGAGACACCGGGATTGGTCGGAGACCAGGGAAAAACCCACTACGAGGAAAACCCTTTCAAATTATTCTTCTTATTAGATTGTCATTGAATGATTCAATAAAATAGAGTGCAATGATCCATATCTTCAACCATAATCCTATCCAACAAAAATCAACTAAAAAAAATCCATGAGATGAACCCAACAATTCTGATAGTCAGAACCCTGATTAAAAATATTGCGATCAATTGTCACTATTTACGGTTAACTGCCAAACTTTACAGTCAGCTAACAAAATTCACGGTTAACTATAAAAATCAAACCCTAGCTTCCAACCACACATAGAGAGTTATGTGCCTAAAATCCTCTAGACACATGCATGAGCCTGCATGCCTACAATTGTGACCGAAATATTCCTAAAGCATGCCTACAACTCGAAACTAAAACCCTAAACACACATGTGTGATTTAGAACCTATAATCTTGGACCTGTATGAAACAATCTATATGACCCAGCCTCGGATCTATGCGAGCCAAACCCAAATAAATAATAATGATCATGGTGATGTATAAATGAGCGTCACTTGACTTGTATTTATAGTAATCCATGTGTGTCCACTTTCTCTTTTGGGTCAACCTGTCCTTTTGTGCACATGTGGGATTTAATTAAAAAATGCACCTTCCTCTGTCCAAATTGAGTGCTTCAATAGTCAAAACTGGTCCTCTCAAAAAAAGGAATCTAATCCCAAGATTAGAATTTATCACTGAGCTGCCAAATTTACAAAAAAAAGGAGTGTCTCACTCGAGGTGTGTTGGAACATTGAGTGATAAGGGATCTAAAAAAATGGTGAAGAAGTTTTAACCATTATATTACGCATTCATTCTAATAATTCCATTAACTAGCACAACAAAGTTGATGTGAATATTAAACATTCATATCTAAAGACAATAAAATAATCATGCAAAGACAATTAAAATTTTAAAGGGTGTTAAATTTCATATTGTTCAATGTTGTTTCGATTACTTTAGCCTAATTCAATTCTTGTATTAGAAATATTTCAATAAAAAATAATATTTCCAATCATCAACAGTGATTGAAGATAGAACAATAAATGTAATGACAAAGGAGAAAATCAACACATCAACAGAGACACCAGATTTGGTCAAAGACCAAGGAAAAACCCACTATGGGGAAAACCCTTTGAAATTCTTCTTCTTATTAGATTGTCATAAAATGTTCAACAGAGAGTACAATGAGCCCAATACAAAATCATCCAGCAAAATTAACCCAAAAACATTCATAAATATGTTCCCAACATCAATCCAGATCAAAGTCAACTTGTCCTACCTTCAGTCAACTGCGGTCAAATGTCAAAATCCAACCCTAGAGCTCAACCACATGGAGGAAGAGGTATGTGTGTGGTTGAGACCTTTCAACTGCACAGACAAGCCTAAAAACCTGTCATTGTAGCTGAAAATAGCCTGTGTGCAGCTTGTGGTCGGAAACCAAAAACATAAAAACATGTGCGAGCTTCAGACCCTATAATCTTGGACCTGTACGAACCACTTTTCTCAACCCAACATCAGAACTATATGAACAAATAATTAAAGAAGAGAAGAAGAATATGCTTGGTGATGTCCAACTAAGCTTGATGTCACTTGTATTTATAGACTTCCAAGGGTGTCCATTTTCTTGTTAGAGTTGACTTGATCAAATGTGACACTGTAGGATTTAATTCAAAAATGCACTTTCCCTTGTCCAAACTGAGCGCTTCAATAGTCAAAATTGGTCCTCTCGAAAAGAGGAATCTATCCCCATGGTTGTAATTTGTCACTGAGATTCCAAATTAACACTCCCTCTCAGCTAGGGAGAAATTCCAACTGCATCATGTAATACTCATATGTATTATCTTGTCATATCATGTCTCATCTCTTATCACCTCTATCTACTGAAAAATTCTCGAATCTAAAGAAGAAGAATCATCAGGGAGCTAATGTTACCACCCTCTCGAACAATGAGGAAGGTCCTATTGGACACTATCACCTCATGTCATCTCATCGATCAATAGGCAAGGTACAACTCACTAAGTAAGGATCACAACCATCCCATGATGTAACCAATGGGTGAGATACAACTAGCTATATAAAAGGTGATGATCAAATCCATCCTATTACCTACTAATCTTCCCAGCAATGACCCTCAAGATTCATGTGGTAGAACACCTATATCATAAGATACCTAACTTACCAAAGGTAAGGATCACACACCCCCAAGCACTCTCTCAACCCATTGGCCAGATGGGGAGTAGTAATCCCAACAAGTCGAACTCTTGTGGATATTATGCCAACTGGGGTATACTCTAAATAGACCAAGATAGGGGGATATAACTAACTTGTCAAAATAGACAAGGATCACACACACCATATGGGTGATAGATAGGGGTGATACCTTATTGTCCATAGATCCCTCAACCCTAAGATCCCTCCATCTCAATTCCACACCCTGGGAACTCAGACAAGGGGGAAGAGTTGGCTCATCATTCTCAATCAATGGTGCCCCTTATCAAGAGGGGTCACATCTATGAGTCCAAGTTTCTCTCTAAATACCAAGAACTTCCCTTTTAGCAAATCCTTGGTGGGAATATTTGTAATCTGCTCATATGTCAATATGTGATGGAGTCTAATGGCTCCTCTTTGTACAATGTTTCGAATGAAATGATATCATATCTCTATGTGCTTAGACTTGTCAATAAATACGATATTCTTTGCCAGACAGATCCCTCTCTTATTGTTACAATATATCATTGTTGTGTCGAGGACCTGCTCAAATAGCTCTCCAAAGAGATTCCTCAACCAAACTAATTTGCATCTAGCCATGGCAGCGGTAATGTACACTACCTCGGTGATACTTAGTGATACAAACTTTTGCTTCCTGCTCATCCAAGATATCATGGAAAATCCAAGGCTAAAAAAAAATTCAGATGTACTATTCCTATTGATAACATTTCCTACCCAGTTGTTGCTACACTGGTAATCCAAATGGAACTGGACTTTGGGCATTCCCCCTCCAATTCTGATTCCAAGGATATGGTTGAGATGGAGGATATTGAATAGATGGAGAGGGGTACCACTGGTTCCAGGATGAAGGAAATTGTGCTAGAGAAGGAGAGGAGTATTTCCATGGATATTGTTGAGCGTTATATGCATTATTCCACAAATTAAAAGAAAAAAAATCTTGGGACATACCTGGGGTTCGTGGGTGCCATGGTCTCCTGGGTGCGATGAAATAATAGGATTGAACTTCTTCAGTTGACTCTCTAAGAACTTCTCTCAGTCTGGGAAGCTCCATACATTGACCTGTAGAATGTTCTAGCTCACAAATATTGCACAATCTAATGTTTTTCATTTCACACTCCCTCAAGGAATGTTTCTTTCTACATTTCAGACAGAACACAGCTAAAGCTATATCAGCCTCTCCTTGTGCCTTCTTGATCTATGTTGTCGTTATCTGATCTGATAGAGTATTGAGGATGTCAGCTTTGAAATTTTCAAAAAAATTCCCGATCTCTGCTTTGGTTACTCCTCCACTTGTAGATTTTTATATTCGGGCAAAGGCATCTCGGATTGTGCTTCTCCCCTTCAACAATCCTCTAGAGCATCTCAAATAGAGCTTTATGATTTCAGCGAATGGTTCTTGAGATATGTCCCCTTTCCATAATAGATTCAGGGTATCAAGACAATCATCCCTCATTCCTCCTATGAATATGTTCTTCAAGATCTCGTGATCTAAATCATTGTGTTTATACCTCTACAAATTGTAATGAAACTGCTCCACATAGTCCTCCAAGCTCTCATCCTCCTTCGGTGTCATCCTGAATGCTTCCTCTCTTAAGTCCCTGGTTCTGCAATAGTCTTGATACTTTTATAAAAATGTCTCCTTCATGTCGCTCCATGTTCAAATAAAATCAGATCCTAACCCCATGAACTATCTCAGGGCTGCTCCTTTTAGGGTAGCAAGAAACAATTTAATTTCTGAGCATCTAAAACATAGTCATAGCTCCTGCACAAGACATCAAATTCGAATAAGAAGGTGTCAGGGTCTTCTACAATCATTCCTTGAAAAGATGGTAGAGATGATAAAGGAATGTTTTTCATGGGAGCCTCATCTCTAATATCCCCAATTGGGATTTCAAAGGTGGTAATAGTAGCATCTGTTTTAGTGTTGTTGTTATTGTTGTCCCCCATTATTAACCCTTCTAATCCTTGCTCTAACAGTTGTCCTTCAAACCATTCTTGTGATTGTCTTGCAGGTGAAATTGGTAGCTCAAGCTGCTTCAGGGCTAGCTATTTCACTGTGATGCTTGAATCTGGATATTGATAACCCAATAAATGCTCTCTTATTTCAGGCTTCTTATGTTCCCCTTCAATTTCCACTTGTCCCCTGGTCCTAAGGTTCTGGGCACTAGATTCCCCTTGCTACTCTTGAAGTGGATGCTTAGTCTTGGGAGTGTTCTCACTTGCTTTAGAATGGTATGGTTGAGACAAAGGAATCGGAGGATTGTGTTCTTATTATGGGAGTAACAGCTTTTTGTGGCCATGTTTTCCTTGCATCCTTCTGAGAACTTGACTGTTCTTTTTCTTCCCTTGAGATTAGTTCATGGATAAATGTTTTCATTCCCAAATCTACACTCTTCTTTTCCCTTTTACGACCCATTTTTGGTATTTCTATAATTCCTATAGTTTCACACATGGACCCTATGTGTATTGATTCACACCCTAAGTGTCTCAGTCTCGACAGTGGTGAGCCCACCCAGGTATGTTAGAGCGATGTGTGGGTTCTTACCTCTCGTCTCACCGCCCAACAACTGAAGAGCTAAAGACATGCTTTAAGAAAAAACGAAAATGCCATACGCTAAGTGCCCTAGCGATCACAGCGGTGAGCCCCCCTAGGTATGTTAGAGCGATGCTCAGGTTCTTATCTCTCGTCTTACCGCCCAACGACTATGGACCAGGAACACTCTATCATCAAATAAACAACTTGGCTAACTGTATTGTCAATTGTCATCCCCGGCAATGGTGCCAAAATGTAGTGTTGTTTTAATCAATCCTAATTGACCAAGACTGCAACCATTTAATTTTCAACCCAGGGTAGGTCTATTATTTCAATGGATTTTGCACTATCTGTGCCAATACACTACAGCCAAGAGTGAAAATAGAAAAAAGTAAAGAATGTCGTTGAATCAATTGTAGAAACTTAATAATTCATGCATAAACTAAAACACTCTACAAAAATGGAATCACACTTCATAATTACCAGAGTAAAGGTGCATCACACACTGTATTGATAACTACACCAGCTGATCAACTACGATACTAATAATCAAATATGTGTAACAGCATGACATAATTCTGGAACTGAAGCAAATATATTCTACAAATTATACAGTGACTGTTGGGTCCCTATAATACTAGTGATTACCCCATTGCTATTGTAGTTATACCCCTTATTAATATTGTTGTGCCCCTATTGCCCCCATATTGTTATTACTGTGCCCCATAGAATCTCTCTATTGTTATTTTTGTGGCTTTATATTATTATTGTTAGGTCGGCTGGATTATATTGTGACTCCTTAGACTCCTATATATAGAAAGGAGGTTTTGTCATTTGAATCATCCAAGAATTGTTCATTTATGTAATGTAAAGGAGGTTGCCCCCTCGAAGAGGCTGAATTCTAAGGCGTTGATCTATCTTTTCTATCTTTTCTTGAGCTGGTTTCATAACATTTGGTATCAGAGCTTTGGATTCTAGGGTTTCGCTGCTCCAAACAGGTCATCGTGGCATTTTCGCTATAATTTTTTTTCTGTGACGTTTCAGAAGTCGCAAAAAAAACCCATTAGAAGAAATCGCACTGAACCTTGGGTCCGAATTTCAGAGCTTTTCACGCGATATTTGCGGAGATATGATCTGAGGAAGTTGGTCTTTTTGCAGACTCCTGAATTACATTCAAAACAGGTGACCTGGGGAAAATCGTCATAACTTTCTCTCTGGGGATCGGATTGAAATTTCGTAAGAAGGTACAGAAAGAGGACGGACTGTAGTTTCTTGTATGCATGTTTCAGATCCAAATATCGAAACAGTGACTCGTGGCACGTCGTACAAGTTCGCTCTACTGAACTAGTCTATAATCAAGTCACTGTGGGAGATTTCACATAACTCTTTCTTGGAGAATCCAATTTGGGTCAGACTTGTGGCATTGGAAAGAGGACACAGAGGGCTACTATAGGTCACAAATTCAGAACTAGATGATTGGAAAATACAGAGATACATCAGAGGCAATATCGAGCTCCTACAAAGTGAAAAAAGGTGTGTAGATTTTCTTAAATTTTTGTTTAAGCTTGGTTTGAAAATTTATTTTGAAGGAATTCAAAGGGCATAGTAGAGCATTATTATCGGTAACTGATGCCCCGAGGAAAGAAAATGCAAACACCTAGTAAGGAACCTGAAAGCTCTAGCATGACTCATGAAGAAGAGGAAGAAATGCTACATGATATATCAAAATTACAAGAACAAGTGCAACAAATGTCACGCTCACAAAAGCTAACAGAAGCTAAGATAAATGGCATGGAATCTAAGATAAAGAGTGTGGAAGCTAATATGGATGATTGGAAGACAGATTTGAAGACATACATGGAAGAATTGAAGATAGATTTGAACACAAACTTGAAGACAGGCATGACAGATATGAAGACAGATTTGACAAATTTTCTACAAGAAATACTTACTAATGGTGAAAAGGTAGTAAAGGAAACTCATGATGAGAACAAAAGAAATGTTAATCATGATTCCATAGACTCTAATGTTGGATCAAAGACTCACCATATTCCAAAAATCGATATGAGGAAGTTTGATGGCAAGGATCCCGCCACATGGATATTACAGATGGAGCAATTCTTCGATCTCAATAATGTGCAAAACACACAAAAGGTACGTATGGCAACTTTATATTTGGAACCAAATCAGTTTGTATGGTATCAATGGCTTTGCTCTCGTAAACAATTTATCACTTGGGCAATTTTTACGGAAGAATTGATAGCACATTATGAGGATACAAAAAGCAACACTTTTTTTAGCCAATTGATAAGTCTCAAACAAAAGGGTTCAATAATGGAGCACATTGAGGAGTTCCAAAAATTGAACATAAGGGTAAAAGATATTCCAGAGGAGCATAGGATTGATGTGTTCATAGGGTCTTTAAAGGATAATATCCAACATGATGTTCGCCTTTGGGAACCTGATTCATTAGAGAAGGCATTCAGGTTAGCAAGAAAAATGGAAAGCAAAATTATGGCAACCAGGAAGCATACCACTCACAACTATAAAGACGGAAGTGTTGTTGCCCCTAGTCTTCCACAACCTATAAGGTTGACACCACAACAATTGGAAGAAAAAAGAGCAAAAGGGCTTTGTTACAGTTGTGATAGCAAATACACTAAAGGTCATAAGTGTGCTGAGAAGAAATTATTCTACATAGATTGTGAAGAGGAAGAAGAAAAGGAGCAAGAAAGGTCAAAAGAAGAGGATATACTCCAGGAACAAAGCCTAGATGAAGAACAAATAAATCCGACCATATCTTGTAATGCATTGGCGGGAATTACCACTCCTCAAACCATCAAGATAGAAGGACAAATCAAGAAGAAAAAGGTAATAGTGTTGATTGATTCAGGAAGCACCCACAATTTTATTCATTGTAGGGTAGCAAAAGAATTGAATTGCTTCCTATATCCAGCACCAGAGTGTCAAGTGATGATTGCAAATGGAGGAACAATAAATTGCTCTGGAAAGTGCCATAATATCAAGCTATCCATGGGAGAATATGTATTGACTAGCCCAATGCTTTCCATTCCAATGGGAGGTGTTGATGTTGTACTAGGAGTCCAATGGCTACAATCCTTGGGTACAATAGCTTTTAATTTTCAAGAACTTTTCATCAAATTTTCTATGGAAGGAAAGGAAGTTGAATTAAGGGGTATTGCAGGGAAACCAGGAAAGATAATCAGCTCTAATGGTATGACAAAGCTTCTAAAAAAGGAGCAAAGAGGTGTAATTGCACAATTATGTTCGCTAGATGTTTCCACATTGGAATCATCTATTTCTCCAGATCTCCAAAAAGTCCTGGACAATCATTCCAAGGTATTTGAGACTCCCAAAGGTCTCCCACCTATGCGTGATCATGATCATGCTATTCATCTGATTCCAGGAAGTGTTCCTCCAAACATCAGGCCGTACAGATATCCCTATGTCCAAAAGAGTGAAATTGAACGTATGGTTGCAGAAATGCTAGAGGCTGGTATAATTCAACCGAGTCAAAGTTCTTTCTCTGCTCCAGTAGTATTGGTGCACAAGAAGGATGGATCATGGCGCATGTGTCCGGATTATAGGGAGCTCAACAAGCTCACTATTAAAGATAAGTTCCCCATTCCTGTCATTGATGAATTACTGGATGAATTGCATGGATCAATTTACTTCACCAAGTTGGATCTTCGTTCAGGATATCATCAAATCAGAATGAAGATTGAAGACATTCCAAAAACAGCATTTAGAACTCATGAGGGTCATTATGAATTTTTGGTCATGCCTTTTGGCCTTACCAATGCACCTTCAACATTTCAAGGTTTGATGAATTCAATTTTCAAACCATTCCTTAGAAAATTTGTGTTAGTATTTTTTGATGATATACTAATCTACAGCAAGTCTTGGAAGGATCATGTTGAACATGTTGACAGGGTGCTACAACTATTGGAGGAGAAACAATTATATGCAAAAAGATCCAAATGTTTCTTTGGAGTCCAGGAGGTGGAATATTTGGGTCATATTGTATCTCATGAAGGAGTTAAGGTAGACCCTAGCAAAATTAAAGCCATTAAGGAATGGAAAATCCCCACATCCATAAAGCATCTGCGAGGATTTCTTGGGTTGACAGGGTATTATCGCAAGTTTGTTAAGAATTATGGGAGAATAGCAGCACCTCTAACAACATTATTGAAGAAAGATGCATTTTCATGGACTCCGGAAGCAACAAAGGCCTTTGAACATCTTAAAGAGGCAATGTGCCAAGCACCGGTCTTAGCTACACCGGACTTCACAAAAACCTTTATTGTGGAATGTGATGCTTCAGGAAATGGAATTGGTGTTGTTCTAATGCAAGATGAAAGACCCATTGCTTTTGAAAGTCGTCCAATCAAGGGAAAGTTTTTAAGCAAAGCTATTTATGAGAAGGAAATGTTGGCAATACTCCATGCACTTAAGAAATGGCGACCCTACCTAATGGGAAGACACTTCAAGGTAAAAACGGATCATGATAGCCTTAAATACTTTTTAGAACAAAGATTATCCTCTGAAGAGCAACAAAAGTGGGTCACAAAGATGTTGGGTTATGACTTTGAAATCATCTACAAAAAAGGGAAGCAAAATGTGGTGGCAGATGCACTCTCAAGAAAGGATGAGGATGTGGAAGCATTGTTGTGCGCCATTTCTATTATCCAACCAGATTGGATAAACGAAGCAAGGGAGGAATGGAAGAATGACGAAGAAGTGTGGGCACTTATTCGAAAGCTACAACAAGATTCCAGTACGTCTGATACATTTAGCTGGCAAAATGATTCGTTATGGTACAAAGATCGCTTATACCTCTGTAAGAATTCCCAGCTAAAACAAAAGATTCTTATGGAATTGCACACTTCTCCCTTAGGAGGGCACTCAGGATTTTTAAAAACTTACCACAGGGTTAAGAAGGAATTTTTTTGGGATGGCCTTAAATCAGATATTCAAAAGTTTGTGGCGGAATGTTTGGTTTGCCAACAAAATAAAGTTGAAACAATTAAGACACCGGGTCTATTACAACCTTTATCCATTCCAAGCCAACGTTGGGAGGAGGTTTCAATGGATTTTATCACAGGTTTACCCAAGTCTGAGGGAAAGAGTGTCATCATGGTGGTAGTTGACAGACTTACCAAGTATGCACACTTTTGTGCATTATCACATCCATTTAAAGCCAGTACAGTTTCTACTGCATTTATGGAAACAATTCAAAAGCTACATGGAAACCCAAAGATTATTGTAAGTGACAGAGATCCCATTTTCACTGGAAATTTTTGGACAGAATTATTTTCTTGTCTTGGTACTCAGTTAGCTCATAGCTCATCTTATCATCCTCAATCTGATGGGCAAACTGAGATAGTAAACAAATGTTTGGAAGGATATCTTCGTTGCTTTGTATCTGATAAACAGACACAATGGGTCAAATGGTTGCCTCTGGCTGAATGGTGGTATAACACTTCCTTCCATACAACAACAAAAATGACCCCATTTATGGCACTTTATGGGTATCAACCACCATCCATCACATCATATTTAAGAGAAAATTCTAAGGTTCAGGCAGTGGAACATCACATCGAACATCAACAACAAGTCCTCCAACTCTTAAAGGATAACCTCGTGTTGGCACAAAATAGAATGAAACAACAGGCAGATCAACATCGCAGTGAAAGAAGTTTTGATGTAGGTGATTGGGTATTCCTACGGCTACAACCATATAAGCAAATGTCCCTCAAGCAAGCTAAGAAGGATAATAAATTATCACCAAAGTATTATGGTCCGTACAAGGTGTTGCAAAAGATTGGTACTATGGCATACAAATTGGAGCTTCCTGCAGCTTCTCGATTGCACCCAGTTTTCCATGTTTCATGTTTAAAGAAGGTTATAGGCGACAAGCTCCCAGTTCAAACAATATTGCCAGAACTTGACGAGGAAGGAAAAATTATATTGGAACCGGAAGCAGTCACAGAAACAAGAACTCGACAGCTACGAAATCGATCAATTTCAGAGTATCTTATCAAGTGGAAGAACTTATCCGCTGAAGATTCCACATGGGAGGATGAGAATTTTATGCAGAAGTATCCAGAACTACTCAAGCGTTGAGGACAACACTTTTTTGAAGGAGAGGGGCATGTTGGGTCCCTATAATACTAGTGATTACCCCATTACTATTGTAGTTATACCCCTTATTAATATTGTTGTGCCCCTATTGCCCCCATATTGTTATTACTGTGCCCCATAGAATCCCTCTATTGTTATTTTTGTGGCTTTATATTATTATTTTTAGGTCGGCTGGATTATATTGTGACTCCTTAGACTCCTATATATAGAAAGGAGGTTTTGTCATTTGAATCATCCAAGAATTGTTCATTTATGTAATGTAAAGGAGGTTGCCCCCTCGAAGAGGCTGAATTCTAAGGCGTTGATCTATCTTTTCTTGAGCTGGTTTCATAACAGCGACAACAGAAAATCATACAAATAATAAAAGAGAGAAACAATAATATACAACTTCTATACCGCTGCAATTCCTGCTAAAGAGGAGGGCCTTCCTCCATAGCAGGGGCACCGGAATGAACACGAGATTAGTTAAAGAGTCTACTTTGAAACAACAATAGCATCACCGCAGTGTCTTTGATATTAAGAAGAATTAAAAGTTACAAGATCAAAATAACAGTACTCTCTATGTCATCCCCCATGCCTAAGGGATTAAGTTTATCTTATAGAAATTACATACCCAAAATCAAGAATAGATCAGTCATGAGAATCTCACGATTCTCATGATGATCATAAAATAGATATTGTTATAACCAATTCCTAAGTACGAAATCTATTTAAATACATCGGTTCAAATCATAACCGCTTGGATTTGTCACATTCTAAATAGACAATTCACAACTTCTAATAGTTGTTGCGTGGAATAGTACCCACGTCTTTGACAGCTACGGTGTAATAGCACCCTACGGTCATGTAACATTTTGGGATGTAACAACAACACTGGATAACAACAACCTTGTAATGATACCCCAGGTGTAACAGCAGTAATCTCTAATAGCAATGTAGTGTAACAGCAATGTCAATAACAACGTCATGGCGTAACAGCAAGATTTGTAACCGCACACAAAGTGTAACAGAAACATGTTGCATCCTTCTCTTAGACCGATCAGTGCAATTGTTCATTCCATAACCTCGTTCTTTCGAGCAACACCTGAAAAAGAGGAGAGGATCCAAAAGACTTCTCCAATGCTTGCCCCAGTTAGCCATAAAAAGGAATATTGCATCATTATATCTACCAAAAATGGAAAAACAACATGATGGAAAAATATGATGTTAACAAGGAAAAAGGCAGTTAACATGTAAAGTTTTGTTGGTCTCGAGGGAAAAGGGTCAAAACTGGGGAAAGAAAGTATTGGAAGTAGGTACAAAAACTACACCCAACAGGTATCATCTACTGAAAAATGTAAGATTCATACAAAGAGAGGGAATAAACAAAAAACCAAGTGTTGACAGCAGCACAACTTCCTCTTGGAATTCACCATGATTTCTTCAAAAACCAAGCATGGTCTCATGCGGAAGTTATCCTACAACTGGAAAGAAAAATAAATAACAAGGCAGAAAGTAAATCAAAACCAAAACGAAAGAGGGGGAGATTGAAAATAAGAAATTTCAATCTCTAATTCTACACAATGATCAGATGATGGATTGGAGATATCAAGAAGAGAATATTTTTCCTCTTTGCCTTCGGATGTAAAATTGACATTCCACAAGTTCTTAGTGTGATCAGAAATAGCATCATCAGAAACTAATTCTTTGGAAGATTCGATAGGAATGACATAATCATGGAATATGTCAAGATAATGAGGGAGAGATGCGGAAGGAGAAAAGTCAACATTCATTATAGATTCTTGTTCAGAAATAAACTCCCACATCGTAAATGATATTGCAGGTTTGTTTCTCAACACTAACTCCATCCTAAACTTGATCCTCATGAACATCTCAAGGGACAGTTGAAACAGGTGAACCAAACAACTCACAATCGGGAGGACCAAAGGAACCAACTAATGGAGGACGAGGAGATAGCACATCATAACAAACATCATATTTGCAGTCCAAACCTATGTTAAAATTCTAAGTATGTGGGGTGGGAGAGAATGGTAGTAAACCAACAGATGCACTCTCAATTTCTCCCACCTCAACCAGCAGAAATGGAGTTGTTTGATGAGGAGAAGATGAAAAGTCACTTGGGACAACAACTTCCTTTGTCGCAGATTTAGGAGCTCCATAACCAAGGTATGTTGGGAGACTTTCGAAAGATTCATATTCTTGTGGATTCATGGAAATATGAACAAGGGATTCAAACTTCTATTTCATTAAATTCCAATCAACATCATCTTCAAAAATTCAAAACATAAATAAATGAAGCAATCATGAAAATCATTATGAGATTCATCAGTTGCTTTTCGCAATCACCTAATTTGTTGAAAACAAATTTGTAATCATACCTATCAAAGGCACGGTAAAGCTCCTTGACAAGATGTTTGAAAGAGAGTATGGAAGTTGTTGGAAATGTGTAAAACCATTCCTTTACATGTGCTTCAAATGTGAGTATGAACAACCTCCACACAGTATCCTCACAGTGAATATTATGTTTTGTGAAAAATTCAAAAAAACAAGCAGTGTGCTCGAGAATGGTTGTTTCACCCTCGCCATCAAATTTCAGATTTGACAAGTCATTGATTATTCCCACGACACTTTCAAATTTTTGGTTCTGGAAAAACATGTCAAGGTTAAGATATGGGAAGAAGCCATTAAAGATGCGAAAAGTTCAAATAGACTTCATGGGCTGAGCTTGTCATCTGCCCCTCCTAGCACCATAAATGTTGATGGTGCTAGACCCGCCAACATTCAGGGGATCTCCCTTATATGAAGTACCAATTAGACCTCACACCATTTGGTGTAGGATTCCCATCTAAAATACGGCCCAGCTGTCAATGCAGTGGATTTTAATGATTTGTCTTGGAGTTGCAAGGCCATCGGAAAATGTTTCTTCCTCTCTTGTACAATATTTTTCTTAAGCTCGCCATAATTCAAATTGTACATGTCCATATCTGGATTGTCATCAAGAGGGACAATTTCCTCTTCCTCGCTTGGAGCTTTCTTTGCTAGAGGGTGGGGAAACTGAATGGTGACATGTTGTGTACTTGGCATCAGGTCAACAACTTGGTTCTACGGATCTGGTTCTTCCTCCATATCTTCGATCTCAATTAACTCCTCATTCTCTTGATCGATCTCCTTGTTCTGCATCTACTTTCTCTCCTCCTCTAGTTTTTGGTTTTGTTATTGTTCTTCAACTTTTCTTTGTGCGGCTTCTTCTTCTTCTACTCTTCATCATTATTGTTCTTCTTGCTTCTGCCTTTCTTCCTCCAATCTCTTCTACTCTCATTCTTCCCTCTGCTTCTATTTTTCTTCCTGCATCCTCTATTTCCTCTTATTCTCTTCTACTATGGCCACTTTAAGTATGATTGGATATGCTTTCATATTATGGCTTCTCTCTCCCCCTGGACTGTGCACAAATTTCCTCTTTCCTTTCTCGTGCACTGATTTTCACTCTTCCACTGGTACTTCCTCTGAAGTGATTTCTTTTTGCGGAGTAATCTCCGATGTTCCAGTGAAGTTGACTAATTCACGTGACTTGGAGGCACTATAACAATTCTTCCATGGTTCCTCTTACAACCTTTGAAAGGTCTTGCTTAGCCATTGGAAATGAATCCTCGTATAGTGGTCACTAAAAACATTTTGGGGATCATATGGATTGTAGTCGAGAGTACCGAATGCAAAATTTTCTATCTCCTTTCCTTCAGTATCCACAACTTTCAGATTCTTGATCTCGTATTATCCAATTTGCATAGGAAGATTTGGCGAAGGTGCTTTCCTCTTCATGTGCAAAGATGTTGACAACCTTGTGGAGAGATGGTATGTAACTTATTGCATGACTAATTTTTCAGTGTCATACCTTGGTAAAAGATGCAGAAACTTCTATCTACCAAACACCCTGAGGAAAGAGCCATCTAGTGAGGCAAACCAATCTTCTATCTCTGACACAACTCCCATTTCCCCATGTGACATGCAAGGTGGCTCTTCTTCAAATATCATCTTGTACAATGGGATGAGGATGTGATCAGTCAACTTTTCCATTACTCCTCTATGGCTGCACTTCAAAAGAAACTTGCAATGAATGTGCACGGCAGGGTCTCGTGGTGTCCAAGTCCAATTCATGCCAAGGAATGTATTGTGTGCGCATATTGCATCCAGTAGATATATAGACATGTAAAATATAGCTTTCCACCCTTGGGAGGATTCAGGGCATTGGCTACATGGATATTCAGTTGTCGAGCCAACAATTCTAACCCGTTGAATGGTTTACCTTCATTCACAACCTACTTCAATAAGAATTCCCACACTTCAAGGAAGGTCTCAGTGATTTTCTAACCATAGATTCTGCAACATATAACTATCAAGAGCTAATAGGCCCTCCTAAGAGATTTTGTCTTGTAGGTGTTGGTGGGTGTTTGATAGAACTTTTTTACCTTTTTCACCCAACCTTTAACAATATCTTAGTGCTAAAGTAGCTGGTGGAAACATAAAATTAAGAATCCATGAGCGATTCTAGCTCAAGAAAATGGTACATGAGATGGTAATTTACTGCCAAAAAAGAAGTAACCCTTTGTCCATTGATATTGTTGAGAATCATAGCCTTTAGATATGTATGAGACAATATCCAGCTGATATTGCCTACACATGGGAACGACATATATCTTCATGCAACCTTGTGTAGCCCTGAAATTTGGACATTGATATATACCTTTCGGACTTCAAGGCCCGCTTTGAAGCTTTTTGCTGAGAATTATTCATTCATTTTATGCCATGAGATATTTGATTACTTTTCTATGAATAGTTGAGTATCTACATAAACCAGAAAGTTCATTGGCATACTCTCAACCACCTCCTTGATGTTGATTTCTATGGTATCCTTTGAAGCAAATCTCTTTGGTGCCATGATGTTAGTGACTAATGAAGAGAAGTGCTCAACAACTGCAACACATGTAGGAGGAATATGCATTCATGGAAAAGAGAAATTAGCTTCAGCAAATCAACCTACAAAGAAATATCACAGCAGCAAATAGTGGACTGACTAAGAAAATTGCATAATTCTTGAGGTGAAGAAGGGAGACAAGCTACCTGAACTACACATTGTGTAGTCTCAGCAACCAATGGTGCATCTTGAGGTGAGAGAGTGTAAAATTCGCAGTTCTACCTGGGCAGACTGAGCTGGATACTATGCATTGCTTAGTCTCAATGGGCAAGGTTTGGTCTTGAGCCCTGGAACTGCTCAATGCATAATTGGGCCAGCCAAGTATTTCACATTGTGCAGTCTCAATTGCCAAGTTGATAGCTTGAGCCTTGGACATGCGCAATGCCCAACTAGACAAGGAAAACACTTATCAAGGGATGAGCAGATCTACCTAGTAAGGGTGTGGGAAACAAGCAGATCTTAGTGATGGTGCAAGTTTAAAGCGAAGATTTGAATAAGGATAGATGGATCAATGAAAATCAAGTGTAGAAGATCAACATGCCAAATGAAAAACAAACATGCATGGAGAGTCGTCGAAACGGCTACCACTAATGGGCAAAAACAATAAAACTGATGTGATACTTGTGAAAGGCAAATGACGGACCAAACCAACACTTGTACAAGATAATAAACATTAAAATTCTAGAAACCATGAAAATAACCAAGAAAATCATCACTCACAAAAGCCAAACGACAAAAAGCGACAAAAGACGACAAAAGAAAAACTCACCCAAAAAAGTACCACAAACTCCATCGAAGGCTCCTTAATCTCCTTGGGAATGCTAGAGCTCCATGATCAAATGTAAAAATGATCTTTAGGGGAATCCATTGTATAGACCTAAACCGATTAAGGTTTATGACGCGCATGCCTAAAATCAAGGAAAAAGTGACACTTGGTGAAAAGTTCCAAAAATAATAAGTGTGCCACCTTCGGGAAACTAATTAATGAATCCCTATTTTCTAAAAATACTTTTTTCTTTTTCGAGAAACTTGCATGCACACTACCAAGAATGATTGTGCAATTCCCAAGGACTGGGAAACTTCTTGACTTAGTGCATTGTGTATTTTCTAAGCTAATGAGATGCTTTGTGCAGTTTCCATTACCAAGGTTGGGTTGCCATCCAGAATTGAGCAGTTTTCATGCTCAAGGTTGGCCTGCCAAGAATAATTGTGCAGTTTCTAGAGGCAAGGTTGGCTTGCCTTCCAAGATTGTGCAGTTTTTGGAGGCAAGCCCAACAATGTTTCAAGGTCAAGTCAAGAGTTAGCTTGTGTTTGAAAGATATCAAATTGGGATTAGTACATCACAAGAAAATAATGAAAAGATAAGTCTAGATCTCAACATGAATACTTAAAGATAGTGAAAGATAAGATCATGTGGATGGAAGGAAGGCTCCAAAATCACAACATGGGAAAACTTTTAGAGGGTGGTTGTAGTAGCTACAACACTTTGCGACACACTGGTAGAACTCTAGTTCTCTGTATGGGTCTTGTCTCATGAAAAAAAGGTCTAACTCTTTAAAAAGTATATTTCATTTCATTTATCATCATATCTTCTTCACTTAGCTTAAGTTAAAGATATAGTCCCTACCATTCTCTTCATCGGTGGCACACTTAACCAGGACAAGTAAAACTTAGTTATTTCAATTGGGGATGACGAGTATATAGATATACAAGTAAACAATTTTCTATAGTCTTAGTTTTCATCTCTGGTGTTGCTCCACTGCCAGCAGGCCTGGAAAGTACCCCAACTGATTTATTTTAGGGACACAAACATTGTTTTGCTGCCAGTGAGGCTATACAATACCCCGGTGGATTTTCTTTCTTTACCTATCTATGTAGGAATCATTTCTCTTCTTTTGCCTTTTATTATTATATTTATTTTTGTATTTTGTTCAAAGAAATGTGCATAGGCACTTATTAATTTCATGGGTTGGAAGAGGGATCCAGACTTATTTAGAGAAGAAGAGGTTGTCTCTTTAGAGAAGGATATATATATACCTCTGACATTCTTGTTAAAGTTTCCTCCCCTCCTTACTCTACTCGACTTAGTTGACAAGGAACAGAAAATTATAAAATACCGATTAGAGTATGTGGTATTACTTATAGATTTAAGCATCGTGATTCCACTATGGTCACATAACCTCAGGACAATTGAAGTGGATTGGGGTTCAAGTAAAGAACCTCTACAAATTTGATGTAGAAGATTGCACTGCTTTGAACACAAAAGCAGAGAATGTGTAGAGCAGAGACATCAGTGAGTTGTGGCATAGAAGATTGGGTCACTTGTACCATGAAGCTTTGAAGATCATGCAGCAGAATTCTATAAGACTTTCCAAGGGTGAACTAGAGCAAAGAGATGCATGCAAAGGGTGTACATTAGGGAAATACACCAAATCTATCTTTCATGATAAGGATAGTTGAACACAAGCGATCCTTGAAAGAGTTCACTTAGATGTGTGTGGATTGTTCTTGACAACCTCCATGGCCAAGCACCTATATTATGTAATATTTGTAGATGATTTTTCTCATAAGTGTTAGATGTTCTTCATGCAGAACAAATATCAGACATTCACTGAATTTTGTGAATTTAAAGCACTTGTTGAGAAAGACACTAGCAAGAATGTTAAAGCTCTGAGGAGTGATAATGGTGGAGAATATGTGTTGAATGAATTCAAGAACTCCTATGCATCAGAAGGAATTCGACGGGATTTAATAGCACCCCATAACCCATAGCAGAATGGGGTGGTTGAAAGGAAGAACAAAATTATTATGGGAGTTGCATAGGTGATGTTACATGATCAGGGCCTACCACTACACTTGTGGGCTAAATCATGAAACATAGTTGTATATGTGAAGAACATGAGTCCTCATCGGATTCTTGAGATGAGTACACCAGAAGAATATTTTTCAAGTAAGAAACCAGATGGTGCACAATTAAGGATCTTTGGTTCATCAATTTGTTTTCATGCTACCAAGTATGCACAGAAAAAGCTAAATCCAATAGCTGAGTTGCAAATATTTGTGGGGTACACTGATACACCTCCATCTCACAAGATGACAATGGTTCATAGATATGTGAATTTTGATGAAGAAAAGGCCATGAGATGTCCCCTTGAGAGGGAGCTTCAGTTGCATGGAGATGAGGAGAATTTAGCTCCAAAGGAAAAACCTCGGGATGACGTGGAGCAAACAGATGCAAAGGACCAGAGAGTGGTAGCACACACTAATGCATATACTTCCAAATATGGGAGGAAGGGCACCAAAGAGGTTGACATATTGATGCATGATGCTAGAGAGATTGTGGGAGCACCCACATCATAGCAAAGGTAGAGGATATCACCAGATTGGTAGACTAGCTACATGGCTCTGATGAGCGAGAGCGCAAAGATTGATCCATCCTCATTCGAGGCAGCAATGAAGAAACCAGTATGGGTTGATGCCATGATTGAGGAGTATGAATCCATTATTAGAAACTGTGTTTGGGAAGTGGTCCCAAGACTAGCATACGAGTCAGTCGTGAGTTCTAGATGGATTTACAAGGTAAAGCAAGCAACATATGGGAGTGTGGAGAAACACAAGACCATATTTGTGGCCATAGGTTTCTCTCAGGTGGAGGGAATTTATTACGAGGAGACCTTTGCTCTAGTAGCAAGGTACTCTACAATCATATATATTCTATCACTTTCAGCACAGATGGGATGGAAGATATATCAAATGGATGTGAAGACAACATTCCTCAATAGTGTGATTGAGGAAGAGGTGTACATTGACCAATGGGAATGATTTGAGACCTTCAACAAAGAGTTGCATGTGTACAAACTCAAGCAAGTGTTGTACGGATTGAAACAAGCACCCCGTGCTTGGTACACCTGAATTGACAACTATTTCACCAGGTTAATGCAAACCTTTACCATATTGTGGTTGAAGGTAAATTTTTAATTATAGTATTATATGTCAATGATTTTAATTCTAGTAGGTGATGGGAAGGTGGTAAAATATTGCAAATAGGATCTTGCAAGAGAATTCGAGATGAAGGACCTAGGGCTCATGCATTATTTCCTTGGTATGGAAGTATGGCAAGGAGATGAGGAACTGTTTGTCTCTCAGGGAAAGTATGTCAATGAGATATTGAAGAAGTTCCACTTGGAGAGAAGCAAACCCATGGAGACTCCTCTAGTAGGAAATTGGAGGAATGAAGATGCTACTTCAGGTAAAGTAGTAGAGGCTACTATTTACAAGCAGCTTGTGGGTTCATTTATGTATTTGGTGAACACACGACCAGACATATGTTTTGCAGCTAACTACCTTAGTCAAGCAATGGTTAAGCCAACCAAACTCTATTGGAAGGCATCTAAAAATGTGTTGAGATACCTCAAAGGCACCACTCAATTTGGTATTGGTACAGACAGATAGAGGGAGTGAAGCTGTTAGAAAATTATATATTACAGAGAAATGGAACACATAAAATATTGCATAAATATAAACACAGAAAACGCATAAAACAAGAGAGATATATGTGGTTCACCCAGTTTGGGCTACATCCATGGAGAAACAGCTAGTCCTTATTTTTATATTATCCAACAAACTGAAGAGATACAACCTACAGCAGATTCGTTGTAACTCCCTCTTTGCTCTCAATATCCTCTCTCTTCCTCACTCAGAATACAGATCTACATAGACGCAATACAATTCCCTCATATATAGTGAGGGGTTGTCTTCAAGGGAAAAAAACCCTAAATTAAACATAACTTCTAACGTCAGATCATCTGCCAAATGAACGGCCCAGATTGACTAGAAATTACTATACTTTTACCAGGCAATTTTACATTTGTTTTTAGCTTCGGGGGCGTTGCCCCCGAAACCCCCGCAAGGGGACTGCTGGCCCTTGGACCCCCCAGCAGGGGGGGACAAGCCCCCCCCCCCCCCCGCACCCCCTGCGTGGAGGGGTGTACAATCTTCCTAGGGTATACATCCGGCTGAAACCTTTGAATACAGAAGATAATCAGGTTCCACACCCAACAATCTCCCACTTGGAGACTGATTATAGCAACTCCACCGCTGCTTCATTTGCTAGAAAATGACTCCACTTTGGACCTGCTTGTTTCTCATCTTCTTCATCATACTTGAAGACCAATTGAAACTGAGCAGATTCTCAATTTCTCCCTAGTTACAACTTTTGTTAACATATCTGCAGGATTCTGGCTAGTGTGTATCTTTTCCAGCTTCGATTGTCCATCTTCCAATGCTGACCATATGAAATGGTACTTGAACTATATATGTTTAGTCTTGGAATGAAATGCAGAGTTTTTTGCAAGATGTATGGCACTCTGGTTGTCACTGTATAACCTGCCCAACTCCTGCTTCTTACCCAATTCATCCAGAAACCTTTGTAACCAAATCATTTCTTTACTAGCCTCTGTAGCAGCAACATACTCTACTTCTGTTGTTGAAAGTGCAACAACACTTTGGATTTTTGAAACTTGACTGACAGTTGTTCCACCTATAGTAAATACATATCCTGTAGTGCTCCTCTTGTTATCTCTATCACCTGCCATATTTGCATCAACATATCCCTGTAGAGCAATGTTTGAACCACCAAATCATAATGCTTGATTTGTGGTACCTCTCAAATACCTGAGAATCCAATTCACTGCCATCCAATGTTCTTTTCGTGGATTGTTCATGTACTTGCTTACAACTCCCACTTCATGTGCAATGTCAGGCCCTGTGCAGACCATTGCATACATTAAGCTTCCAACTGTTGATGCATATGGAACTTTAGACATATAATCCATGTCTTCTTGGGTCTTTGGGCACATCTCCTTACTAAGTTTGAAATGGCTAGCAAAAGGTGTACTAACTGGTTTTGCATTGTGCATATTAAATCTGTTCAACACCTTTTGTATGTACTCATTCTGAGACAATGTTAATTTGCGATTTTTTCTGTCTCTAGTTATTCTCATACCAAGAATTTGTTTTGCAGCTCCCAAATCCTTCATTGCAAATGAATTTGCCAATTTTATTTTGAGCACATTTATTTCCTACATGTTAGACCCTACAACAAGCATGTCATCTACATACAATAACAATATAATATAGCTACCATCATTTTACTTTTCCAGATAAACACAATGATCAGAGTGACATCTAGTATAACCTTGTTCAGACATAAACTTGTCAAATTTTAGATGCCACTACCTTGGAGCATGTTTTAAGCCATACAAGCTCTTCTTCAACCTACACACTAGTTTCTCCTTCCCTTTTACCTCATATCCTTGTGGTTGTTGCATATATAGCTCTTCCTCCAAATCCCCATGGAGAAAGGTTGTCTTTACATCTAACTGCTCAAGATGCAAATCTTCAACTGTGACTAGACTTAAAATAGTTCTAATTGAAGTCATTTTAACAACAGGAGAAAATATTTCATCAAAATCAATACCTTTCTTCTGTGCATACCCCTTCACCACAAGTCTAGCTTTGTACCTTTTTCTACCTCCATCTTCTTCCTTCAACTTATAAACCCATTTATTCTGCAATGTTGTTTTACCTGCAGGCAACCTGAATAAGTCCCAAGTCTGGTTATGTGCTAAGGAGTCCATCTCTTCTTTCATGGCTTGCTCCCACTTCTTCCTGGTTTCTACCTGCATTTCTTCTTCATAACAATCTGGTTCACCAGAATCAGTCAACAATGCATAATATAATGAAGGAGAGTATCGTTCCAGGGGTCTACTTATCTTGGTAGATCTTCTAACACCACTTTCAGGTGTTTGAAGTGCTTGTTGTTGTTATGGTTGTTGTTCTAGCTATTGATCATTATAATTTCAGGCACCATCACTTTTCCTGTGATATCGTCAAGCACTATGTATTCTCTGTTTTTTTTTTCCTATTTCTTTTCCTGTAGCTGATCCTTATACAAAACCTTTTCATTGAATATAACGTCTCTGCTCCTAATGATTTTGGGTTTTTCATAATCATAAAAGCGATAACCAAAATCATTAACACCATATCCAATAAAGGTACATTTCTTTGATTTTGCCTCAAGCTTTGTTCTATTTTCTTTATTAATGTGGACAAAGGCTTCACAACCAAAAGTATTTAAAAAATAGTAGTTTACCTTTTTACCTGTCCATGCCTCCTTTGGAATACCACCATCTAAGGAACTTGAAGGCCTTTGTTTATTAGATAAATAGCAGTATCTATAGCATCTGCCCAAAATTGTAAAAGCAATCCTGCATGCAATCTCATGCACCTTGCACGCTCCATGATTGTCCTGTTCATCCTTTCTGACACACCATTTTCTTGTGGTGTTCCTAGAACTATCTTCTCTCTATGAATTCCATTCTCTGAACAATACCTATCAAACTCTTTGCTGCAATATTCACCTCCATTGTCTGATCTGAGACACTTCAACCTTTTTCCTGTCTCGTTTTCAACCATAGCTTTCCATTTCTTGAAAGTATCAAATACATCAGATTTATTTCGAATACAATAAATCCAGGTTTTTCTGGTTGCATCATGAATAAAAGTAACATAATAACGAGAGCCACCAAGAGATGATACCTGAGCAGGTCCCCATACATCTGTATGCACAAGCTCTAATTTTTCGATTTTCTTTTCTTTCCCAACTCTAAGGGATCCTTTAGTGACCTTCCAGGTTTTATCTGTGAAAGTAGTTATGCAACCTTCACCTCCCAACTACCCTGTTGAAATCAGATTTTTCTTCAGATCTAGAACATGCCTTACCTCTTCCAATAGCCATTAATTTCCATTTTGTTGTTTTATGAAAACTGTACCCATTCCAATTATTTTACAGGGTTTATCATCACCCAATCGAACCTGTCCAAAATCTCCTTGAACATAATCATAAAAATGTTTCCTATCAGGTGTGGCATGGAATGAGGCCCCTGAATCTACCACCCAGGCATCAATAATATTTTCTAATGAAAGAATCAAAGCATCTTGCAACACATCACCTGTTACATTCGCTTCATGATTAGTTTCTTACTGCACGTCTCCTTCTTTTCCCTTCCGAGACTTGCAGTCTTTCTTTAGGTGTCCTTTCTTCCCACATTTCCAGCACACTATCCCTGATCTGGACTTGGATCTGCCTTTTCTTGACTTACTGCGGTATCCTGGGCTCTTTCCTCTTTCCATTTTTCTTCCCCTAGTCTCTGTAGTCAAAGCATTACCTGATGTATCACCGAAGCTTTTCCATCACATTTCCTCGCCAAGGATTGCACTGACAACATCATCAAACTTTAAAGTACTAGATCCAAAGACAGAGTTACTAATAGCCATAACTGAACCATTCCAACTTTCTGGCAATGAGCACAGAAATAACAGAGCCCTAACTTCATCATCAAAAGTTACCCCTACAGAACTTAACTGACTTGTAACTGTATTAAAATCATTTAAATGGTCTGCAACAAATCCACCTTCTAACATCTTCATATTAAATAAACGCTTCATAAGAAATACCTTATTTGAGGCCGAGGGTTTTTCATATAGTTTGGCCAATGTCAACATTAAAACCTTTGTTGTTGTTTCCTTTGAAATGTTAAACGCTAACGATGCCGCTAGGCATAGCTGTATTGTTCCAAGTGCGTTTCTATCAAGAATATTCCATTTTGTGTCTGTCATACTTGTCGACTTCTTTGTCTTTTCGCTCAATGGTAGGTACAGATCTCTCTGATACAAATAATCTTCCATCTGCAGCTTCCACAGCTGGTAGTTTTGGCCATTGAACTTTTCGACCCTAAACCTACCATCTTCCGCCATTGCTCCCACTCGAACCAGGAACCCTTCTCTCCTACGAGTTTATCAGCCAAATAGACCTTCGGCTCTGATACCAGTTGTTAGAAAATTATATATTACAGAGCAATGGAACACATAAAATATTGCATAAATATAAACACAGAAAATGCATAAAACAAGGGAGAAACAGATATACGTGGTTCACCCAATTCGGGCTACATCCATGGAGAAACAGCTAGTCCTTTTTTTTCTATTATCCAGCAAATTGAAGAGATACAACCTACAACAGATCTGATGTAACTCCCTTTTTGCTCTCAATCTCCTCTCTCTTCCTCACTCAAAATACAGATCTACATAGACGCAATACAATTCCCTCATATATAGTGAGGGGTTTCCTTCTAGGGAAAAAAACCCTAAATTAAACATAACTTCTACTGTCAGATCATCCGCCAAATGAACGGCCCGGATTGGCTAGAAATTACTATACTTTTACAAGGAAATTTTACATCTATTTTTAGCTTCGAGGGCACTGCCCCCGAAACCCCCGCCGGGGACTGCTAGCCCCCGGACCCTCATGGGGGGGACAAGTCCCCCCCTCACCCCCCCACGTGGAGGGGTGTACAATCTTCCTGGGGTATACATCCGGCTGAAACCTTTGAATACATAAGATAATCAGGCTCCACACCCAACAGAAGCTTCAAGGCTTCACATATGCAGATTAGGTAGGGAGTCCATTTGACAAGAATATCACATTAGGGGGAACATTTAGTCTTGGGTCAACAACAATTTCTTGGTACAACAGGAAGCAGAGATCAGATGCACTCAGTTCGGCAAAAGCAGAGTACATGGATGCTAGTCAAGCAACTTGTGTGATCCAAGTTCAAGTGTGACAAAGGACCCTTCCAAGACCTTTTACTTTCGTGATGTGTTAAATTTCATTTTTAAAAGAAACATAAATGAATACATTTTCATGTTGTAAAGAAGAGGAACATGACATTCATCAACACATGAAAACAAGCCGTTGGTAACGGAGTTCATCTAGGAGGGACTACATCTCTGGGCCTCAATGTCAAGATGGTGTAGGCCACTGCATTAAGTGTTGTCAATAGTGATGATGTACATAAGAGGTGACGTCGCTATCATACAAGAAAAATTCCCTCACGTAGGAGTGGCTCCAAGAGATGTTCCGCTACAGGAACTCTCAGTCAAAAGGACTCCTATTAGTATGACACAAACTCATGCATGATGATAGTGAGCATCCCACCAATTTAGCATAAAAGGGATCTCAATGCAAACATACATGGCGACAACATGAGTATCCCATCAACAAGACGACAAAGGGATCTCAATTAAAACATGAAAAATCATGACAACAAGTACATCCCACAAATGATTCCGCATCACATCAAGCAGGAATCATGAAAACAAGTAAGAAACAAGATCCCTCATCAAACATCAAACAGGGATCTGTGCAGCACAATGCATAGAAAAATAAGTACATGAACACACTACATATACCTCACATCCAGGGCCATCTAAAGAAAAGGATGTCAAACTGCTGAAGTTGGTCGTACCATCAATCTTGCGGCGTCAAATCTCATGGAATGGTAACTCGCACGCTGGATGTTGTCACCTGCAATCAACTTTGAAAAGTGGCTGGAAAATGAAATGAGAAAATGGAAAATCTGAACGCACCATCATATTTGTGGCGTCGAATAATGCAAAACCGATTGTCAAATTTCTGCATTTTGAGAAAATGAAAATCAGGGGCTTAAGGAATCTTTTAGATTCCCCCTAGATTCCTCAAAGATTCCCTTCTACGGGTCCTCTGCAAATCGGCTACTCAAATCAGGAAACTGATTGCACCATTGGGTTCGTGTCGCCGAGAGGTGTAGGATCGACATAAAGTTTGTCCAATTTGGACACTGCAAAATTTCACCCTCCTGAGAATTTTGCTCAATCATGGTTCCCCCTACAATAAATTAATTAAAAATCATCGCCTCGATTTCCATGCACACTCTCGCTCCTCCATGTCTGGGCGCACTGAGAAAATGAAGGTTTATATAAATTTTCAAGTTGATATCCCAAAGTAGGCTGTTGGCAAATTGGTAAGGCAAACAAATTATGAGGAGTAGGTCGGGTGGTCAAACCCCGACCCCTCCATATTAATCCCAATTCTATTATTTTTTTAAAACCAGTATTAAAATTTGGGGGGTGGAGTCCA
The DNA here is from genome assembly GCA_031772625.1 of Pinus tabuliformis. Lineage (NCBI taxonomy): Eukaryota > Viridiplantae > Streptophyta > Pinopsida > Pinales > Pinaceae > Pinus > Pinus tabuliformis. The sequence goes on from CM062812.1 coordinate 280,585,765, forward strand.
CATTGGGTGGCCTTCCCCTTAACTCCCGCAGCATGTGTTATCCATAAGGTTGGCGCATTTATGTTTTGGTGCATTGGTGGGTTGTACGTGGTATTGGTGGTTGAACGTTGCATGGTTTGTTTGTCATGGGGCCACCGCATGGTGGCGGGCCAGCCTACGTGGCTGGCGCGGGCTCGATACCCGCCGGCCTCCATAACCTTCACATTAACACATGGCACATAATAAAAGGTGTTTGGGGGTGACCATTGTATGGAATGGTTTATATGGCATAACCATATCTTCCCCTTTAAAAATTCAACAACCATTTCTTTTCCTAAACAATTCGTTGAACTTTAATGCAATAACCCTTTTCCATATTTAATATGATTTTGTTTTTTTACAGACTCTTTTGATTTTTTTTTGTTTTTATATAGTTATATTAATAACTATATATTAAATGATTTTTTTTATATGGTTATTAATAACCATTTTCCATACTTAAAAATTATTTTTGTCTCTTTTATGATATTTTAATTATTACTTTTTTTGTCTTTTTGTGCAGGTTAACAACAAATGCTATCATGCCATGTGTTGATGTTTTAGTGGCCATTAAGTCGCCACATAAACTTAGTGGGTCTCACCTGCTGACTGGGATGCCATGTGGCACACTGTGGGCCCTGCTTTTTCCGTTGTCATGTCAAACTTTGAAGAGCTCTATCTTTCGCATACGAGCTCGGTTTGACGAACCGTTCACATCACCGTGATCGCGATGATGAGATCTTCAACATAAACCTAGCTCGAACACAATCCAAACATTTTGAGTTTTGACCCTTTCTGAGTCCTCTGGGACTTCTACTTATGTCTGGAGCCACCTGGATCATTGTGAGGCTATCTAGATGAGGAAGATCATTGTTGGGTAATTTGGTCTGCAGATGCATCCTATAGTGATTTAATGTGACAATCAAAGTTGTATCAAACTCTATGAGAATCCAGTTTTTCATGATCGATCCAATCATATCAACATCCGATATCACCATCTACGATATTGTGTGCAGAAGAGAATCATGTTACTGGAGTACATTCCTAGAGAAGAACATGATGCAGATATTTTGACAAAGGCATTGTCAAGATGAAAATTCAAGTTTCACAGAGGTAGGATCGAGGTAGCAGATAATCCCTTTCATGTTGAGAAGGAGTGTTGAAAATGCAAAAAAAAAATCCTAATTTAATTTTCTTCTTGAATTAAGTTGGGAATAAAATTGTAATTCCAATCTCATGGTAACTTCTATTAGTTAACTAAGTTAATTTGACTTAGTTGGCTCAGTTAATTCAAGTTGAGGGCTTGAATTGAGTCATGTAGAGTGTCTCCTACTTTATAGGAGCACTGGTTGAGTTTATTTTGAGTTTTATTTAATTAATTCATCTTAACTGAGTTAAGGTCAGTTAAACTAGTTCCAACTTTTGGAGGAACTAGTGGGAGGTCTAGTAGTGTGGTGTTTCCTGCAGTGTAGTGTGGTTCTGGTTGCTGTGATCAACAAGTAAAATGATGATTCACTCATAAATAACTCATGCATGTCAAATATGAGAGTTACTCAGTTGAGATTGGAGTTCAGGGACACTGTACTATCAGTTGTATAATCATCTAAATTGTACAGGTGGTGCATGCAGCCAAAGGAAGGCCTATGATGGATTGTGCAATTCCTTTGAGGAATCTCCCTAATTAATAGGGACATAATTCACAAGGAAATTATGCAAGGAAACAGGGACTTGGGAAAGCAGAAAATTGGTTAAATATTGGCCTAGGCTTGTCTACGAAGCAATCAGACAAATAGAGATAGTGCAGATCTTGCTCAGGCTTAAGCAAAGCATTGTAATCTTCTCAAATTTTTTGACTAATGCAATATACAGGTAGCAAGGGTTTTTAGTTGTGTATTTCCCCAGGAAATCATTGTGTAATGTGTTTATTGAATTGTTTCTCTTGTATGCTTCGTGATTTCATGATTGTTTAATTGTTTCTGCTGATGAGTAGAGTAGATTCAAGTCTATTGTTTTAGTAAATTACAATTAGCAGTGTGAATCTAAAAGGAATTTCTACAACTTCATCATCACATATGAACATGACATCATACCTTCATCGAGGATTAGTGTCAATTAATTAGAATAGTTAATAGGAGTATAGTTCAAGAATAATGATCACATCGTCACTTCTTTATCACATAACTCAATCCATCAAGTCAGGGCATCTAGATTTACCTCATTGTAAAATTTACTAAGCTTATCAAAATGTAACAAGAAGGTCCTAAGTATCAATCTTAGTGTTACACTTTTATCATCAAGTTTACCATGCTTATCACAATATTTAACTATAGTATCAAGTCACCATATATCAAAAACAATGTATTTAGCTTGCTTCGTAAAATCAAGAAATCCATCATTTCTAAAATGTAAGATATTTTTCAGATATCAAGAGCACCAATATATATCACGTGTCAAAAATAAAACTTACTTTCGTATGTATGTGTGGGGTTTTCCTTGATATTCCTTAGGGCTTAAATTACCTTACAATCTTGCAGCTAAAACATAATATTGAAACATGAAACCATACATACCTTGTAGTATTCAGATACATGTGCACCTTCTTATTTGGCATTGGTAGCTGGAGCTCTTTATTATTTTCATCAGGTGCCTATTTCCCTTTCTAGCACTAGCTCTTCTCTTCCTAGACTAGCCATAATTTTCCTGCACCTTAGATGATCCTCAATAAGGATCCACTTATCACATCTCATAAGGAGGTTAGAAGTATCCAAATATTCAAATATACATGTAGGAAGTATAATCAATGATCATATCAATAAATCTAAAAAGGTAAAGACATAAAGAAGTAACATAAATCGAAAAGGTACTTATCTTCAATGAGAGGTCATCATATCCCTCTTGAAACAGCCTTCAAGATTCATGATTGTCCATTTTCCATATAACATTGTTGCTTTTAATATTTCAACCAACTTCATCAGCAACCAGGCCTAATTGAGACTATCCCATCTAGGGCTACATCAATTCTTGTCACAAGTGCTAGAACATCTTCACACTGATCATGCTAGGGTTTTTAGGTTGTGTATCTCAAATATTTTTCATAATCTATGGTTTCTTCCAAATCCTATCCTAATAATATCAATCAAACCCTAATATTCAAATTGCCTAAGGTTTACTTCAAACCCTTGTATTCTTTTAGGTCTCCTCCATCTTCTCTTGCCTCCATGAAAGTTGTATTCTTAGGGGTGATCTTAATGAAAATTCTTCAACCCACCTCTGATACAATGTTAAATTTTCTTAGGACTATATTGTTCTTTTCTTTAGATAATTTCATTTCTTCATTTGCATATTAAATTCACCCCACAACATTATATCATTATTCAGATTTACAACATTATTCAGCAACATATGCAATTCTATAGAAAGAGCAATATCATCATCAATGCAGTGGAACATAAAGGAACAATAGAAGAAAATAATTCACACATAGAGACACCAGGATGGGTCAAAGACCAGGGAAAACCCACTACGGGGAAAACCCTTTCAAATTCTTCTTCTTATTAGATTTTCATTAAATGATTCAATAAAATAGAGTGAAATGATCCATATCTTCAACCATAATCATATCCTGTAAAAATAAACTAAACAAAATCCATGAGATCAACCCAACAATTCTAATAGTCAAAACCCTGATTAAAAAGCCTGCGATCAATTGCCACTATCTACGATTAACTGCCAAACTTTAGAGTCATCTGACAAAATTTACAGTTAACTATAAAACTCAAACCCTAGCTTCCAACCACACGTAGAGAGTTATGTGCCTGAAATCCTCCATAAACATGCATGAGCCTGCATGCTTACGATTGTGACCGAAATATGCCTAAAGCATGCCTGCAACTCGAAACCAAAACCCTAAACACACCTGTGTGATTTATAACCTACAATCTCGTACCTTTATGAAACAATCTATGTTACCCAGCCTCAGAACTGTGCGAGCCAAACCCAAGTAAATAATAATGATCATGGTGATGTATAAATGACGGTCACTTGACTTTTATTTATAGCCATCCATGAGTGTCCAATTTCTCTTTTGGGTCGACATGTCCTTTTGTGCATATGTGGGATTTAATTAAAAAATACACCTTCCCCTGTCCAAATTGAGCGCTTCAATAGTCAAAATTGGTCCTCTCAAAAAAAGTAATCTAATCCCATGATTGGTATTTATCACTAAGCTGCCAAATTAACAAAAAAAAGGAGTGTCTCATCCCAAGTGTGTTGGAACATTGAGTGATAAGGGATCTAGAACAATGGTGAAGAAGTTTTAACCATTATATTACGCATTCATTCTAATAATTCCATTAACTAGCACAATAGAGTTGATGTGCATATTAAACATTCATATCTAAAGACAATAAAATAATCATGCAAAGACAATTAAAATTTTAAAGGGTGTTAAAATTCAGACTGTTCAATGTTGTTTCAATTACTTTAGCCCAATTCAATTCTTGTATTAGAAATCTTTCAATAAAAAATAATATTTCCAATCATAAACAGTAATTGAAGATAGAACAATAAATGTAATGACAAAGGAGAAAATCAACACATCAACAGAGACACCAGATTTGGTCAAAGACCAAGGAAAAACCCACTATTGGGAAAACCCTTTGAAATTCTTCTTCTTATTAGATTGTCATAAAATGTTCAACAGAGAGTACAATGAGCCCAATACAAAATCATCCAGTAAAATTAACCCAAAAACATTCATAAATGTGTTCCCAACATCAATCGATATTAGAGTCAACTTGTCCTGCCTTCAGTCAACTGCGGTCAAATGTCAAAATCCAGCCCTAGAGCTCAACCGCCTGGAGGAAGAAGTATGTGTGTGGTTGAGACCTTTCAACTACATGGATGAGCCTAAAAACTGGTCGTTGTAGCTGAAAATAGTTTGTGTGTAGCTTGTGGTCGGAAACCAAAAACATGAAAACATGTGCAAGCTTCGAACCCTATAATATTGGACCTGTATGAACCACTTTTCTCAACCCAACCTTAGACCTATATGAACAAAAAATTGAAGAAGAGAAGAAGAATATGCTTGGTGATGTCCAATTGAGCTTGATGTCACTTGTATTTATAGACTTCCAAGGGTGTCCATTTTCTTGTTAGAGTTGACTTGATCAAATGTGACATTGTGGGATTTAATTCAAAAATGCACTTTCCCTTGTCCAAATTGAGTGCTTCAATAGTCAAAATTGGTTCTCTCAAAAAGAGGAATCTATCCCCATAGTTGTAATTTGTCACTGAGATTCAAAATTGACACTCCCTCTCATCTAGGGAGAAATTCCAACTGCATCATGTAATAATCATATGTATTACGTTGTCATATTATGTCTCATCTCTGATCACCTCTATCTACTAAAAAATTCTTGAATCTAAAGAAGAAGAATCATCAGGGAGCTAATGCTACCACCCTCTCGAACAATGAGGAAGGTCCTATTGGACACTCTCACCTCACGTCATCTCATCGAGCAATAGGCAAGGTACAACTCACTAAGTAAGGATCACAACCATCCCATGATGTAACAAATGGGTGAGATACAACTAGCTATATAAAAGGTAAGGATCACATCCATCATATTACCTACTGATCTTCCCAGCAATGACCCTCAAGATTCATGTGGTAGAACACCTGTATCATAAGATACCTAACTTACCAAAGGTAAGTATCACACACCCCCAAGCACTCTCTCAACCCGTTGGCCAAATGGGGAGTAGTAATCCCAACAAGCCGAACTCTTGTGGGTATTATGCTAACTAGGGTATACTCTGCATAGACCAAGCTGGGGGATATAACCAACTTGTCAAAATAGACAAGGATCACACACACCCTATGGATGATAGATAGGGGTGATACCTTATTGTCCATAGATCCCTCAACCCTAAGAGCCCTCCATCTCAATTCCACACCCTGGGAACTCAACAGGGGGGAAGAGTTGGCTCATTGTTCTCGATCAATAATGCCCCTTATCAAGAGGGGTCACATCTATCAGTCCAAGTTTCTCTCTAAAGACCAAGAACTTCCCTTTCGGCAAAGCCTTGGTGAGAATATTTGTAATCTTCTCATATGTCAATATGTGATGGAGTCTAATGGCTCCTCTTTGCACCATGTTTCGAATGAAACGATATCATATCTCTATGTGCTTAGACTTGTCAAGAAATATGAGATTATTTTCCATATGGATCCCACTATTATTGTTGCAATATATCATTGTCATGTCGAGGACCTACTCAAATAGCTCTCCAAAGAGATTCCTCAACCAAACTAATTTGCATCTAGCCATGCTAGTGGTAATGTACACTGCCTCGGTGATACTCAATGATACAAACTTCTGCTTCCTGCTCATCCAAGATATCATGGCAAATCCAAGGCTAAAACAACATTCAAACGCACTATTCCTATTGATAACATTTCCTACCCAGTTAGCATGGTATATCCATGAAGTCGAATATCTCTGGTGGAATATCTCAGACGAAGGGTGATCGTCCCATGAAAATATCTCAAAATGTGTTTGGAAGAAATCGAGTGTGCATGGAGAGGCTTGGTCATGAATTGACTCAATGTGTTCACTACATAGCATATGTCTAGACAAGTGTTTGCTAAGAACATCAAGGCAGCAATCAACTATCTATACTCAGATGGATTCACCAAATCAAGTCCTGTAGCTTCTCCACATAACTTCTTGAAATTCATTTACATTTGTGTGGACAAGGACTTGCATTCTATCATTGTAAATCTCTCCAACAACTTCACAACATATTTTCCTTGTGAAAGAAAAATCTCACTGGGCCTTTGCCATGCCTCAAGGCATAGATAGTGCATGATTCCAAGGTCCTTCATATCAAATTCATGGGCCAACGCTCTCTTACACTCGATCATCAGCGCTCACTACCCCTCAAGAATAGATCATCAACATATAAAACCAAAATAAATGGCATACCTTGGACTACCTTGAAGTAGAGGTTGGGATCAACATTGCTTCTTATGAATCCCAACTTCACAAGATAACTGTCTATGTGGGTGTACCATGCTTTGGGGGATTGCTTCAAGCCATACAATGCCTTCTTCAACCTACAAACATGTGTCTTTCAATCCTCTATTTCAAATCCTTTTGGTTTCTCAACGTACATTTCTTCTTATAACATGCCATGGAGGAATGTTATCTTCATGTCCCCTGATGAAGGGTCCATCCTTAACTTGCAGCAAGACAAATTATTGAACGAATGGTTGTATATCGAGCCACAAGTGCAAATATATCATCACAAACTTCTCCCTATTTTTGGGAAAATCATCAAGCCATAAACCTTGCTTTATATTTCTCAATGCTACCATCAACTCCATGTTTGATCTTGAATAACCACTTTGAAGTCACCACATATTTCCCCTTTGTTCTTGACATAAAATCTCATACATCATTCTTCATAATTGATTCATTTTCTTTGGTCATAGCATCCTTCCAAAAAAATTATTTCACAACTTCTTCAAAGGTGGGAGGCTTGGCTTGAATCATAGTGCTCATGGTTGCAACATATCACTGGTACCTTCATGGCTTCTTTCTTTCTCTAAATTATCTTTGAATGGGATTGTGTCTCTCACCATCTTATATTGTATCACGAAGCCAAAGTGGCCTCTTCCTAGCAGTATGATCACATGGGGGAGGATCTAAGGGGTCCATGGGCTCCATGGGATCATAAAAAATATTTGTCTTATATTCAGGCATGGAAGGACCATCTAAAATATCCATATCATCATTCTTCTTCTCAAGAGGAGGAAGCAAAGGAAGGTCCCTTGATTTCCCAAGGGAAACATCTTCATCAAACATTACATCCCTACTAATTTCAACCTTCCTTTGACCAGGAATATATATTCTAAATGCCTTAGAATTTTCACAATATCCAACAAATTTACCTTTTCTTCCCGTGGCTTCTAGCTTGTTTCTTTTGTCCTTTGGCACATGAAAATATACGGGGTAGCCAAAGATACGAAAATGGCTAACATTGGGCTTGAAACTTGTGAACACTTCTCTAGGGATCTTGTTATCCAATTATTGATGAGGCACTCTGTTTTGAACATATATGACAGCATTTGTTGCTTCTCCCCAAAGGATCAACAACTTTTGATCATGGAGCATAGCATTAGCAGATTCTACAATAGACCTGTTCTTTCTTTCATATACACCATTTTTTTTTGGATTATAGGGCATAATCATCTCTTTCTTGATACCTTCCTTCTTGAACAAATCGATGAACTCATTCGAAATGTATTCTCCACCATTGTCACACCTGAAGATCTTAATTTTCTTCCATGTTTAATTTTCAACCAAAGCTTTGAACTCCTTGAACATTTTGAAGGCTTCATCCTTGTACTTCAAATAATATATCCACATATTTCTTTAGAATTCATCAATGAAGGTGATGTAGTAGAGATGGTCATCAATAGAATATATGGGCATTGGACCACATATTTCGAAATGAAAGAGATGGAGGATGTCATATGTCTTGTTCTCCCTAGAGGGGAATGGTCCCCTTGTCTTCTTTCCACTAGCACAACCTGGACATACTCCATCATGTTGGGATTGAACATTAGGAATACCATAGACCGATTTCTTCAATTTTGGAAGAGGATCATAATGTAGATGGGCCAATCTTCGGTGCCATAGCTCACTTAGATGATTAGTATCATGGACTAGTGCTAGAAGAGGTTTACTAGTGACTCTTTAGAATCCTTCAAATCTAGATCCCAATGTAAATGCATCTCTCATAGGGGATCCAACAGGCCAAATAAGAATATTTACCTTGATTAAGGAAACCCTCATCCCTTTGTCTTCCAAATCAGATATTGATACCAAATTCTTCTTCAACCCTGGCACATACATCACATCATGGAGCAAAATAGATTCCCTAGAATCCAACTAAAATTTGATAGTCCCAAATCCTTTAACGGGATGAGTGGAGTTGTCTCCAAGAATAATTTTAAAGTTTGACTCCATTTCTACCAACTTAGATAGAACTTCCTTATACCCAGAGAAATGATGAGTGGCCCCACTATCAACCAACCAACTATCCCACAAATCCGAAGGAGAGGAACTAGTGAGTGAAAAAATAAGAAAATAGTTAGATTGATTTGCAACATTATTTTCATACCTGGAGTATCTTGACTTCTTTTGAGGACAATGGTCTTCTTCACTATCACTTTGATTATCTCTCCTTCTTTCATCTCTTCCATTACGATCATTCCTTCGATCATCTCTTATTCTTTGATCATTAAACTTGTTATTGTTTCTTCTAGTGTTGTAGCAAGGACCATTGTTCTTCTTGGGGAAATCTCGAGCATAGTGGTCTTTATTATGGAAATTGTATAATTCAATGTATGATGATTCCTTGACTCTTCCAAACCTTCTATTTGAATTTTGAGGAGGAGGATTTCTTGAATATGATGGACCTCCTTTTCCTTTCTTCTTCTTCTTGTTGTGAGTGATGAATGCAGCGGGCTCTCCTTCATCATGCTTTTGTATCTTGCCTCTAGAAACCATCCTTGATTCTTCTTGAGTGAGCTTTCAAATAATCTCATCAAATGATGGAAAATTCTTGTTATTGCTTATAGTTATAATGAAGGTCTCCCAAATAGGAGGGAGACCTCTAAGAGTTACAATCACCAATTCCTTGTCAAAAATAGTTTCTTCAACTCTTTGCAATTGATCTCTAAGACAAGATATCCTCATAATGTTGGATTTCATAGACTCTCCTTTGTTCATCTTCATATTGTTCAGTTGATCTTTTATGGACAGGATTTCATTCAAATTGTTGACTTCATAAATACTAGCTATCTTATCATACATGTCCTTAAACTTCCTCAAATTTCCAACATATGCAAGTAAATTATCTTGTAAACAATCAACTATAATTTTCTTTGCTTTTAACTCACCTTTATTTCTCTTTTTCTTGGCATCAACAGAAGCATTCTCTGGAGGCTCGGGTACTTTTCCTTGAATGAATTCAAAACATCATTGTTATCGACTATGATCTCCAAACTGATCTTCCAAGCAACAAAGTTAGATGAGTCACCCAACTTATCATGTTCCTTGAAGAAAGAGGAAGACATCTTGACTTGATTAGATAGCCTCCTTCAACTTTCCAAAGATGATTTCTTCAATGCTTGTCTCCTTTTGGGCTTTTCCTTCACCTTAGCTTTGATACCATGTTAAATTTCATATTGTTCTATGTTGTTTCAATTACTTTAGCCCAATTCAATTCTTGTATTAGAAATCTTTCAATAATAATTAATATTTCCAATCATCAACAGTAATTGAAGATAGAACAATACTGGCAATGACAAAGGAGACACTCAACACATCAAAAGGAGACACCAGATTTGGTGAAAGACCATGGAAAACCCCACTATGGGAAAACCCTTTGAAATTATTCTTCTTATTAGATTGTCATAAAATGTTCAGCAAAGAGTACAATGATCCCAATACAAAATCATCCAACAAAATTAATCCAACAACATTCAGAAATATGTTCCCAGCATCAATCTAGATCAGAGTCAACTTGTCCTGCCTTCGATCAACTGTGGTTAACTATGATCAAATGTCAAAATCCAACCCTATAGCTCAATTGCACAAAGGAATAGGTACGCGTGTGGTTGAGATATTTCAATTGTAGGAATGAGCTTGAAAGCTTGTGGTTGTAGCCTAAAATTGTTTGTGTGCGACCTATGATCGAAAACCAAAAACCCTAAAACACATGTGAGCTTCGGACCCTGTAATCTCGGACCTATATGAACCACTTTTCCCGGCCCATCCTCAAACCTATGTGAACCAATCAATGAAGAAGAGAAGAAGAAGATGTTTGGTGATGTCCAAATGAGCTTGAGGTCACTTGTATTTATATGCTTCCAAGGGTGTCTATTTTCCTGTTAAGGCCAACCTGATCAAATGTGACATTGTGGGTTTTAATTCAAAAATGAACTTTCCCTTGTCCAAATGAAGCGCTTCAATAGTCATAATTAGTCCTCTCAAAAAGAGGAATCTAGTTCCATGGTTGGAATTTGTCACTAAGCTACCAAATTAACAAAGGGGACACACAACCATCAACCATGAAGGGACAACTCATTCCTGCAATAGCTCCTTGTTAATATTTGGTAGCTCGGGGATGAATTTATCCTAGAAGAAATCATATCTTTCAGTTCTATTTGAACCACCTATAATAAAAATTTCATTCGTGACAATTCTAATATGATGTTCCAAAAATAGTAAGTCACATCTGAATTTGGATGGGACTTTCCAAAAATAGAAATTCATGTCTAAATGATCAAGGATGATCTCAACATATGGAATTCACTTTAAAATCAAATCAATCATGATTATACAAGTCAATAAGTAATATTTTATCCTTATTATTATTATTATTATTATTTATAAAATAGTCTAAAGGCATTCATCTTTAATGAATTAATAAAAGTGAATTCTCTCATGGAATAATTAAATTAAATTGAGAATATCTTACTTGGCGAATTGAACCTCTCTCTTGGAATAAAATAGAAACTCCACACTTAAGAGAATGTAACTCTCCCTCACTAATTCAATGTGTGGCAAAAGTGTAACTCCTCATTAAATGCACTTATAACTCCCTCATTCAATTCAATTTATAACTTTCACCAAATATTCTCTCATGTCTAAGTGTAACTCTCTCTCTCCCTAATTCAAATTGTAACTCCTCAAGACAAATGTACCTCTCTCTCTATTCTTGGGATGAGATACACTTCTCCTCAAATAACTCCTCCCTCATGGAATTCAATTCTCATATTATTGACTCAAGGCATGAATTCATTTTGTAACTCTTCTCCTTTCTCATCTATTTAATCAAGATCAAGTGAGAGTTGAGAGTAGCATGTTCATTGTGAAGAAGGAGAGAAAGTGTTGAGTGTGTGCAAGAGAAGTGTGAGAGCTAGTGAAGAGAAAGAGCAAGGGAAGAGTTGGAGTAAGTGTGAAGGAGTTGATATAATCAAGAGACTGAGGATATCTTAAAGAAAAGAGCAAGTGCAATTCATTTGCAAGTTGATCAGACATTGATGACTTTATTCATTCCCATTCTCTCTCTCTTTGTACTATGTTGAATAATTGAAGAAATCTAATAGAAGAAGAATCATTTGGGTTTCCACCATGGGGGGGTTTTCCCTGGTCATTAGACCAAAATATCAGTATCTGAGATTTGTGCTTGGTTGTCTTCATATAATTCTTAAGTTTATGTTCTATCTAAAATTGTTGATCTAAAAAGTTTTGAAGAAGAAATTTTCATTCCAAGTAATTGTAACAGAATACAACATTCAGTTTTTTGCAAAGCACATTCAGTTCCATTTAGTTTTATGTAAAGTACATTCAATTTTTTTCATAGAAATTTCAAGTTTCTGCAAAGAATTTTGAAATGTATGCATAGAACTTTCAAATTTTAACATGGTATCATAGCTTTGGTGAAGACAAATCCAAAGAGACCATAGATCACCTAAAAAGACCCCACTTGCTTCCAAAGTTTTTTTTATCAAGATGACTTCTTCCTACTTCAACTTGGAGGAGAAGCTGAAGTTTTCTTCAAACTTTGGTCCATGGAAAGCAAGGTTATATATCACTCTTGAATAACACGAATTTTTGGAGTATGTTGAAGGCACAATAACTAATCCACCAGAGAATTCAAGTGTTTTTGTTAAATCCAAACATAAAAAAGATGAAATCAAAGCTATAAAAATTATCCTTGATTCCCTTAGTGATCATCTCATTACTTATGTTTCCAGTTTGAAGAAATCTAAAGAAATGTATGACAAAATAATTGACATGTTTGAAATTAGTAACTTGAACTAGATTAGTGCCTTGAGGAATCAGTTGAAGGACATCAAGATGAATAGATGAGAGATGGTTCAAGCATACTTCCTAAGAATGACCAAAATAAGGAATCAATTGTCATTAGGTGGTGAAGTTGTATCTGACAAAGAAATGGTGTTGAGTGCACTTGGAGGCCTTTCTCCTGTTTGGGAGTCTTTTATCACCACCATTAACATTATTCCCACATTTGATGAGCTCCTAGAAAAGTGTATCTAAGAGGAGGCTAGAATGATCTTCAGAGGGAGAATTTCACATCATGAAGAAGGAGAACCTACTACATTTTCAGGCTATGACAAGAGAAAGGAAGGTAATAAAAAGAAATATGATTTCAAATCAAATAAAAGGAATCTAGACCTGTCAAAAGTTAGATGCTTTAACTGTCAAAAGTGTGGTCACTTTGCTCTTAACTGTAAAGAAAGAAGAAGAGCACCTAGATTAAAAAACAAATATGATTATAGAAAAACACTTCTGAAGATCAAAGAAAAGGCCATCCTAAGAAAACACGAAATCCAAGGTATAGAAAAAATGTATCGGAAACTCAATTAGAATATTTCCTTGTTTGTGATCCTTCCAATTCTTCTTCTACAGATTCATTTGATAGTTGGTTAGTTGATAATGGTGCTTCCAAACATTTATTGGTTACAAAGAAGAACTCTTTAATCTAGTTGAGAGGGAGACTAATTTAAATGTTATCCTTGGAGATAATTCTACTCACCAAGTTAAAGGTTATTGTTCAGTTTCATTTCAGTTAGATGATGGAAAATCTTTTTTTTGCAAAAAGTTTTGTATGTACCTGGTTTGAAAAAGAATATTGTATCCATATCTACTCTAGAAGATAAAGGAATGAAAGTTGATTTTATTAATGGAAAATTTATAACTTGGAATTTGAACTCAAGTATGAGAGAATCCTTCACTCTTGGATCAATATGTGAAGGGATTTACAAAGTCAATGGTAAACCCATTCATGCATTGGTCCATGATACTGATCTTCAGCGTGAGCTACGGCACAAAATATTCTCTCACCTACACTACAAAGCCTTATCTCATGTAAGGAAGATGGTTTCTGGAATGCCTGAGATATGAGTGGATCATGAAGGAGTTTTCCTAGGATGTGCAAGTGGAAAGCATATAAAGGGACCATTCCCTTCAAGAAAAACAAAAACTAGTCAGGTACTTCAACTCATACATTTCGATTTATGTGGACCTATGCATGTTACTTCTCTTGGTGGCTACTTGTATTTCATTATATTTGTTGATTATTTTTCTCACAAGACATGGATATTAATTGAAAAAGAAATGGGAAGAATTTGACATGTTCAAAGATTTCAAGGCTCTGATTGAAAATCAAACTGGAAAGTTGATCAAAGTTTTCAGATTTGATAATGGGGTGATCCATATCTTGGGGCAGGGCCCCCAAGATCTAAAAAAAAATGAAATGCCAGAAGAAAAGAGGAGAACATACAGTAAACAAAACCACAATTTTTTTTATTAAAACAGAGAATAATCGTAAAAGATACATTGTGGTGGACAATTTGTCCTTTTACAAAATGCAACTTGTTACTTATAGCTTTTTTTTTGTTACAATACCATAGGTAAATTCCATGGGTGAATTAATACCATGGGTGGATATCACTTACAATACCATGGGTAAATTCCATGGGTGGATAAATACCATGGGAGGATGAATACCATGCATAGATGCCACTTACAATATCATGGATAAATACCATGGGTGGATGTCACTTACAATACCATGGATAAATTCCATGGGTGGATGAATACCATGGGTGGATGTCACTTACAATACCATGGATAAATTCCATGGGTGGATGAATACCATGGGTAAATTCCATGGTTGGATTTCATTTTCCACTCAGATCATTCCTCCCTCTTTGAGAAGCAATGGTCCCCATTGTGTGAAGTTCCCTCCTAAAAGCCTTTGTTGAATATGAAGAGTCACTGAAGAGAAGGGTTTTGTGTGGTTAACCCATAACCATGATGAATAAAGTGTTATGAAACCAGCTCAAGAAAAGATAGAAAAGATAGATCAACGCCTTAGAATTCAGCCTCTTCGAGGGGGCAACCTCCTTTACATTACATAAATGAACAATTCTTGGATGATTCAAATGACAAAACCTCCTTTCTATATATAGGAGTCTAAGGAGTCACAATATAACCCAGCCGACCTAACAATAATAATATAAAGCCACAAAAATAACAATAGAGGGATTCTATGGGGCACAGTAATAACAATATGGGGGCAATAGGGGCACAACAATATTAATAAGGGGTATAACTACAATAGTAATGGGGTAATCACTAGTATTATAGGGACCCAACATGCCCCTCTCCTTCAAAAAAGTGTTGTCCTCAACACTTGAGTAGTTCTGGATACTTCTGTATAAAATTCTCATCCTCCCATGTGGAATCTTCAGCGGATAAGTTCTTCCACTTGATAAGATACTCTGAAATTGATCGATTTCGTAGCTGTCGAGTTCTTGTTTCTGTGACTGCTTCCGGTTCCAATATAATTTTTCCTTCCTCGTCAAGTTCTGGCAATATTGTTTGAACTGGGAGCTTGTCGCCTATAACCTTCTTTAAACATGAAACATGGAAAACTGGGTGCAATCGAGAAGCTGCAGGAAGCTCCAATTTGTATGCCATAGTACCAATCTTTTGCAACACCTTGTACGGACCATAATACTTTGGTGATAATTTATTATCCTTCTTAGCTTGCTTGAGGGACATTTGCTTATATGGTTGTAGCCGTAGGAATACCCAATCACCTACATCAAAACTTCTTTCACTGCGATGTTGATCTGCCTGTTGTTTCATTCTATTTTGTGCCAACACGAGGTTATCCTTTAAGAGTTGGAGGACTTGTTGTTGATGTTCGATGTGATGTTCCACTGCCTGAACCTTAGAATTTTCTCTTAAATATGATGTGATGGATGGTGGTTGATACCCATAAAGTGCCATAAATGGGGTCATTTTTGTTGCTGTATGGAAGGAAGTGTTATACCACCATTCAGCCAGAGGCAACCATTTGACCCATTGTGTCTGTTTATCAGATACAAAGCAACGAAGATATCCTTCCAAACATTTGTTTACTATCTCAGTTTGCCCATCAGATTGAGGATGATAAGATGAGCTATGAGCTAACTGAGTACCAAGACAAGAAAATAATTCTGTCCAAAAATTTCCAGTGAAAATGGGATCTCTGTCACTTACAATAATCTTTGGGTTTCCATGTAGCTTTTGAATTGTTTCCATAAATGCAGTAGAAACTGTACTGGCTTTAAATGGATGTGATAATGCACAAAAGTGTGCATACTTGGTAAGTCTGTCAACTACCACCATGATGACACTCTTTCCCTCAGACTTGGGTAAACCTGTGATAAAATCCATTGAAACCTCCTCCCAACGTTGGCTTGGAATGGATAAAGGTTGTAATAGACCCTGTGTCTTAATTGTTTCAACTTTATTTTGTTGGCAAACCAAACATTCCGCCACAAACTTTTGAATATCTGATTTAAGGCCATCCCAAAAAAATTCCTTCTTAACCCTGTGGTAAGTTTTTAAAAATCCTGAGTGCCCTCCTAAGGGAGAAGTGTGCAATTCCATAAGAATCTTTTGTTTTAGCTGGGAATTCTTACAGAGGTATAAGCGATCTTTGTACCATAACGAATCATTTTGCCAGCTAAATGTATCAGACGTACTGGAATCTTGTTGTAACTTTCGAATAAGTGCCCACACTTCTTCGTCATTCTTCCATTCCTCCCTTGCTTCGTTTATCCAATCTGGTTGGATAATAGAAATGGGCACAACAATGCTTCCACATCCTCATCCTTTCTTGAGAGTGCATCTGCCACCACATTTTGCTTCCCTTTTTTGTAGATGATTTCAAAGTCATAACCCAACATCTTTGTGACCCACTTTTGTTGCTCTTCAGAGGATAATCTTTGTTCTAAAAAGTATTTAAGGCTATCATGATCCGTTTTTACCTTGAAGTGTCTTCCCATTAGGTAGGGTCGCCATTTCTTAAGTGCATGGAGTATTGCCAACATTTCCTTCTCATAAATAGCTTTGCTTAAAAACTTTCCCTTGATTGGACGACTTTCAAAAGCAATGGGTCTTTCATCTTGCATTAGAACAGCACCAATTCCATTTCCTGAAGCATCACATTCCACAATAAAGGTTTTTGTGAAGTCCGGTGTAGCTAAGACCGGTGCTTGGCACATTGCCTCTTTAAGATGTTCAAAGGCCTTTGTTGCTTCCGGAGTCCATGAAAATGCATCTTTCTTCAATAATGTTGTTAGAGGTGCTGCTATTCTCCCATAATTCTTAACAAACTTGCGATAATACCCTGTCAACCCGAGAAATCCTCGCAGATGCTTTATGGATGTGGGGATTTTCCATTCCTTAATGGCTTTAATTTTGCTAGGGTCTACCTTAACTCCTTCATGAGATACAATATGACCCAGATATTCCACCTCCTGGACTCCAAAGAAACATTTGGATCTTTTTGCATATAATTGTTTCTCCTCCAATAGTTGTAGCACCCTGTCAACATGTTCAACATGATCCTTCCAAGACTTGCTGTAGATTAGTATATCATCAAAAAATACTAACACAAATTTTCTAAGGAATGGTTTGAAAATTGAATTCATCAAACCTTGAAATGTTGAAGGTGCATTGGTAAGGCCAAAAGGCATGACCAAAAATTCATAATGACCCTCATGAGTTCTAAATGTTGTTTTCGGAATGTCTTCATTCTTCATTCTGATTTGATGATATCCTGAACGAAGATCCAACTTGGTGAAGTAAATTGATCCATGCAATTCATCCAGTAATTCATCAATGACAGGAATGGGGAACTTATCTTTAATAGTGAGCTTGTTGAGCTCCCTATAATCCGGACACATGCGCCATGATCCATCCTTCTTGTGCACCAATACTACTGGAGCAGAGAAAGAACTTTGACTCGGTTGAATTATACCAGCCTCTAGCATTTCTGCAACCATACGTTCAATTTCACTCTTTTGGACATAGGGATATCTGTACGGCCTGATGTTTGGAGGAACACTTCCTGGAATCAGATGAATAGCATGATCATGATCACGCATAGGTGGGAGACCTTTGGGAGTCTCAAATACCTTGGAATGATTGTCCAGGACTTTTTGGAGATCTGGAGAAATAGATGATTCCGATGTGGAAACATCTAGTGAACATAATTGTGCAATTACACCTCTTTGTTCCTTTTTTAGAAGCTTTGTCATACCATTAGAGCTGATTATCTTTCCTGGTTTCCCTGCAATACCCCTTAATTCAACTTCCTTTCCTTCCGTATAAAATTTGATGAAAAGTTCTTGAAAATTAAAAGCTATTGTACCCAAGGATTGTAGCCATTGGACTCCTAGTACAACATCAACACCTCCCATTGGAATGGAAAGCATTGGGCTAGTCAATACATATTCTCCCATGGATAGCTTGATATTATGGCACTTTCCAGAACAATTTATTGTTCCTCCATTTGCAATCATCACTTGACACTCTGGTGCTGGATATAGGAAGCAATTCAATTCTTTTGCTACTTTACAATGAATAAAATTGTGGGTGCTTCCTGAATCAATCAACACTATTACCTTTTTCTTCTTGATTTGTCCTTCTATCTTGATGGTTTGAGGAGTGGTAATTCCTGCCAATGCATTACAAGATATGGTCGGATTTATTTGTTCTTCATCTAGGCTTTGTTCCTGGAGTATATCCTCTTCTTTTGACCTTTCTTGCTCCTTTTCTTCTTCCTCTTCACAATCTATGTAGAATAATTTCTTCTCAGCACACTTATGACCTTTAGTGTATTTGCTATCACAATTGTAACAAAGCCCTTTTGCTCTTTTTTCTTCCAATTGTTGTGGTGTCAACCTTATAGGTTGTGAAAGACTAGGGGCAACAACACTTCCGTCTTTATAGTTGTGAGTGGTATGCTTCCTGGTTGCCATAATTTTGCTTTCCATTTTTCTTGCTAACCTGAATGCCTTCTCTAATGAATCAGGTTCCCAAAGGCGAACATCATGTTGGATATTATCCTTTAAAGACCCTATGAACACATCAATCCTATGCTCCTCTGGAATATCTTTTACCCTTATGTTCAATTTTTGGAACTCCTCAATGTGCTCCATTATTGAACCCTTTTGTTTGAGACTTATCAATTGGCTAAAAAAAGTGTTGCTTTTTGTATCCTCATAATGTGCTATCAATTCTTCCGTAAAAATTGCCTAAGTGATAAATTGTTTACGAGAGCAAAGCCATTGATACCATAAAAACTGATTTGGTTCCAAATATAAAGTTGCCATACGTACCTTTTGTGTGTTTTGCACATTATTGAGATCGAAGAATTGCTCCATCTGTAATATCCATGTGGCAGGATCCTTGCCATCAAACTTCCTCATATCGATTTTTGGAATATGGTGAGTCTTCGATCCAACATTAGAGTCTATGGAATCATGATTAAAATTTATTTTGTTCTCATCATGAGTTTCCTTCAGTACCCTTTCACCACTAGTGACCATTTCTTGTAGCAACTTATTCATATTTATCTTCAATTCTTCCATCTTATCATCCATGCCATCAATTTTAGTGTCCATGCCATTCACCTTAGCTTCCATGCCATCCATATTAGCTTCTACGCCTTTCTTTAAACAATCCATCTTAGCTTCTACACCTTTCTTTAAACCATCCATCTTAGCTTCTACATCTTTCCTTAAACCATCCATCTTAGGTTCTGTTGCTTTTTGTGCAAGTGACACTTGTTGCACTTGTTCTTGTAATTTTGATATATCATATAGCATTTCTTCTTCTTCTTCATGAGTCATGCTAGAGCTTTCAGGTTCCTTACTAGGTGTTTGCATTTTCTTTCCTCGGGGCATCAGTTACCGATAATAATGCTCTACTAGCCCTTTGAATTCCTTCAAAATAAATTTTCAAACCACTCTTAAGCAAAAATTTAAAAGAATCTACACACCTTTTTTTCACTTTGTAGGAGCTCGATATTGCCTCTGATGTATCTCTGTACTTTCAGATCATCCAGTTCTGAAATTGCAACCTGTGGTAGCCCTCTGTGTCCTCTTTCTAATGCCACCAGTCTGATCCAATTTGGATTCTCCAAGGAAGAGTTATATGAAATCTCCCACAGTGACCTGATTATAGACTAGTTCAGTAGAGCGAACTTGTACGACGTGCCACGAGTCACTGTTTCGTCCTTTGGCTCTGAAAAATATATACAAGAAACTACAGTCTGTCCTCTTTCTGCACCTTCTTACGAAATTTCAATCCAATGCTCAGGGAAAAAGTTATGATGATTTTCCCCAGGTCACCTGTTTGGAATGTAATTCAGGAGTCTGCAAAAATACCAACTTCCTCAGATCATATCTCCGTAAATATAGCGCAAAAATATCTAAAATTTGGACCCGAGATTCAGCGCGATGTCTTCTCAAATGGGTTTTTTTTTATCTTCTGAAACATCACAGAAAAAAAGTTATAGCGAAAATTCCACGATGACCTGTTTGGAGAAGCGAAACCCTAGAATCCAAAGCTCTGATACCAAATGTTATGAAACCAGCTCAAGAAAAGATAGAAAAGATAGATCAACGCCTTAGAATTCAGCCTCTTCGAGGGGGAAACCTCCTTTACATTACATAAATGAACAATTCTTGGATGATTCAAATGACAAAACCTCCTTTCTATATATAGGAGTCTAAGGAGTCACAATATAACCCAGCCGACCTAACAATAATAATATAAAGCCACAAAAATAACAATAGAGGGATTTGATGGGGCACAGTAATAACAATATGGGGGCAATAGGGGCACAACAATATTAATAAGGGGTATAACTACAATAGTAATGGGGTAATCACTAGTATTATAGGGACCCAACATAAAGATTTAAGAATAGAGATACCATGTAATGCTTGTGACCAACTGTGATACTAATAGTGTGCGGCCTAGCAAATGGACTTTGATAAAACATGGGTTTGTGGATGACCTGTAACCATGAAAAATATGAGGATAGATATACCCTGTAATGCTTGTGACCAACTGTGATACTAATAGTGTGCAGCCTAGAAAATGGACTTCGATGATAAGGATTTTGTGTGGTTGACTGAATCGTGATGTTAACTATTCATGAATTAGCATGTGTCTACATAACTTGGGGTGGAAGGGAAAATCTCCAAAGAACCCAAGTCGGATGTTGTTATGTTGAAACTGATGAATGTGGAGCAGGTGCCTACTAAAGCAGGGTGGGAGGGCACGTCTCCAAAGTGAACCCGCTCTGAATGCTACTCCATATATAAAAACTCATGGATTCTAGGTGGGGTACAGAACCAAGCCACACTAGAGATGTACCTGAACTATAAATGTGTTGCATACTTGTAACAAAAGTGGCCATGGGTGTTGTAGATTCTCCTATCCAATGAGATGTTGTAAAGACTTCTTTCACATTATAGACCTCTTGCTACAACTTTGTTGATAACTTCTACTATAGGTGATGAAATCAAATTTCGTCAAAGACCCATTTGAGGTATTGAAGATATATTTCCATTGATATAAGAAAATTGAACTTTCATGACCTGTGGAGTGAGAAAATGATTCCAGAAACTCATGGTACGCACAATCACGCAACATTCCAAACATGTGTAACTTCAATTTCTCATATCTCTCAAACCGGGAAATGAAATAAAATTTCATAAAAAAACCCATTTGAGCTAACAGAAAATACTTTAAAATGAGATATTTTCACCTTCTAAAATTCTCTTTCGAGGTTGTAGAACTTGCATGAAGTTTGCTGAAGATTGTTGCAAATCTTTGAAACTGAAATATGCTTCAAACTCTCATTCCCATGGATTTGTAACCTAAATTTGATACCATTGATTCGGATCTTGGGGGAAGGCCCCTAAGATCTAAAAAAATTTGAAATGCCAGAAGAAAAGAGGAGATAACACAGTAAACAAAAACACAAAGAATTTTGTTTTATTGAAAAAGAGAATAATTGTAAAAGCTACATTGTTGTGGATAATTCGTCCTTTTACAAAATGGGACTTGTTACTTATAGATTTTTTTTTGTTACAATACCACAAGTAAATTCCATGGGTGGGTAAATACCATGGGTGAATGAATACCATGGGTGGATGTCACTTACAATACCATGGTTGGATGTCACTTACAATACCATGGGTGAATGAATACCATGGGTGGATGTCACTTACAATACCATGGGTGGATAAGTACTATGGGAGGATGAATACCATGGGTAGATGCCACTTACAATACCATGGATAAATACCATGGGTGGATGCCACTTACAATACCATGGATAAATTCCATGGGTGGATGAATACCATGGGTAAATTCCAAGGGTGGATGCCATTTTCCATTCGGATCATGGGGGGGAGTTCATCTCCAATGATTTTAATTATTTTTTCAAAGACGTCGGAATAAAAAAAGAAACCATTGTGTCGTACAATCCACAAAAAAATGGTGTGGCTAAGAGGAATAATAGAACCATTATGGAAGCAGTCAGAGCCATGTTGCACGATCAAAAGCTACCAAAGTTTCTATGGGGAGAAGCTACAAATATTTTTTTTATATGCAAAACAAAACTCCTCATCATGCCTTAGACAATAAGACTCCTGAGGAAGTCTTCACTAGAAAAAGGCATGAAGTGAGTCATTTGATAATATTTGGTTGTCTTGTGTACTTCCATGTGCCAAAAGAGAAAAGGAACAAACTGAAACATCCAGGTAAGAAAGTTATGTTTGTTAATTATTATGATAATTCAAAGTATTATAGAATTTATGTACCTGGTCAAAGAACTATAGGGTTTAGTAGAGACGTAACATTTTATGAATATGCAACTCTTAGAAAAGAAAGAGACTATCCTCCTCCTTCCTATGCTAAAAGAAAAGTTGTTAATGAAAAATAGCCTGCATCTAAGTCTGAACTGGAACTTGAGAATGAACTTGTTGGTAATCCAATGGGTTCCATGGATCCTCTAGATCCTCCACCTCATGATCCTCCTACCAAAAAGAGACAACTATGGCTGTGGGATACCTTGCAATATGTTGAACAGCATGCTGCCTAAAGAGGAACATTCAGAGAAAGTAAGAATCCAAATCAGTTTCAAGGGTATGTTTTTGCCATGAGCAAAATCATTCAGGAAGATCCATGCACCTTTGACGAAGTTGTGAAAGAACAATTCTGGAAAGATTTCAAGACTGAGGAATACAAATCCATAATCCAGAATTATGTCTGGGAAGTGGTTCCTAGACCTCAAGGTAAATTTGTTGTCACTTCCAAATGGTTGTTTAATATTAAACATGGTGTGATGGTAGTATTTAAAAATATAAGGCTAGATTTATAGCTAGAGGTTTCTCTCATAAAGAGGGAATAGATTATGATGATATTTTTGCACCTGTAGCTCGATATACTACTATTCAATCTGTTGTTTCCTTAGTTGCTAGACAGGGATGTACTCTTCACCAAATGGATGTGAAAATTTCTTTCTTGCATGGCTCCCTCAAGGAAGAGGTATTTGTGGAATAGCCACAAGGCTTTGAAGAGCATGACAAGGAAACTCATGTATGCAAACTGAAGAAATCATTATATGGGTTGAATAAATCTCGAAGAGCTTGTTATGCTCACATTGGTAGCTACCTAATAAAGCTTGGTTTCATAAGAAGCAATGCAAACCCAAACCTCTACTTCAAGGCAGTCCAAGGTATACCTTTGATTTTGGTATTGTATCTTGATGATTTATTCTTGATAGGAGGAGAACCTCTTATTCTCTAGTGTAAGATGGATTTAGCTTCTAAATTTGAAATGAAAGACCTTGGTTTGATGCATTACTTTCTGGGTCTAGAGTTCTAGAAAAGACCTGATGAAATTTATCTTTCTCAAGGAAAATATGTTGTTAAGATTCTTGAAACATTTGCTATGGTAGAATGTAAGTCCATGCATACTCCTACGGAAATGAACTTTAATAAATTATGTGGCAAAGTTGCAGTACCTAGTCTGGAAAATCCCACCGAGTATATATAGCTCATTGGTTCTTTGATCTTTTCGACAAACACTAGGCTTGACATATGCTTTGTTGTAAACACTTTAAGTCAACATCTGATTAATCACTTTCATGCCCATTGGGTTGCTGCAAAACATGTACTCAGATACTTGCATGGAACTACCTGTTGAAAATGTAGAAAGAAACTCTCAATTTTGATTTTTGCCTTAATCAAATTGATGAAATTCAAAATTCCACATCAGCAGACAACTTGGAGGAGTTAATTAAGGTGACATGGCTCTTGTCACTTAATTAAGAACACTCAATTCGAGTTAATAAGTTGAAGTCCAGTTTACTTGAGTTGATTCCTAAAAAATAGGAGTATAATTCAGTTAATTCAATTTAGGGACATGAAGTTCAGTTGTGTGTAGTGGGTTCCTAAATTTTAGGAGCCCAAGTTGAGTTAATTTCAGTTGTAGCAATGTAATTCAGTTAAATTGAGTTATGGTCAGTTAAACTAGTTCTAACTGTTGGAGGAACTAGTGAAGGTCAAGTTGTGGAAGTGTAACTTCAACCACACTCAGTGATCATCCAAATAACTGATCAATCAACCTAAATTAGCTCATGCATGCATAGAATTCGAGTTACCCAGTTGAGATGGAGATTCTAAGGCAGTGCAATTTCAGTTCTAGACCATTCTAAAGTATACATGTGGTACATCCTGTTAGAGGAAGAACTTAGAGGAATTACGCAATCCAATTGAGGGAATTTCCTAATTAATAGGGGATAATTTCCTCAAGGAACGACACAAGAAATTAGGAGCTTGGAGGGCTTGAAAATTGGCTAAGTATTGGCCAGAGTCAGTCATTCAAGCAAAGAGATAGACTATACACTTGCAGGTTGTGCTCAGGCTTTAGAAAACATATGTATTCATCTCTATTCTTTGATTAATACAATACACATAGGAAGGGGTTTTGAGTAGTTTTTTTCCCCTAGATAATTATTTTTGCGTGTGTGATGTTTCTTTTGGCATGTCAATGACTTGTGTTCTAAATTATGAATTACTTTCTGCAGAGCAATAGAGTAGGTTTGTGTCTTGTGATTTTGATTAAAACTTCATGAGTAGTTGCAAATATACATTGTAATTTCTACATGGTATCAAAGCTAGATTCACATTAGAAACCAGTCATTAATGTCCTCATGTACAGTGATCATTGAATAACTAACGATTTGTTAAGAGGCAACGTTATGGAGCCCTACTTCAGGGAAGATCAAGAAGACCCTATGTGTATACTTCTCAATGGAGCTAGAAGGCTTCTAGTAGGAATATCAGTGAGAAAATGTTTAGTGACACAAAAAGGAGTTGTGATTATTGATATTGGTAGATTGAGGAGTAGAGATATTTCCCAGAGGGAGATCGAAACTTAGAGGGAGACTAGTTTCAAAGGGAGCAGTCATATGGAAGCTAGTACTTCAAAATCTAGGGAGTTCATACTCATTATTGCAATGGTTGTAGTAGTAGTGCGGAAGCAGCAGTAGAGCAGTAGCAAAAGTAGTATGAGAATATTATATTTCGCCATGCATTCATCTATACCTCTAGGAGTGAGGTGGGGCGATGTAGATCCTTAGTCCTAGAGTTGCAGAAATTTGGGCAAGGTCCATTGAGGTGTTCTCCTCATGGATCATTACCTTGTTACAAGGGCCCACAATATGTATTAGCAAGAGGATTAGTGTCAGTCAGACTTTGAGGAGTGAAGAGGAGTGTTGACAACATATCAGAAGGCTCAGTATCAAATTCAATTACAACACAATTTTCCCAATAGACAATTTCAGACACAGTTGATTCAATTTTATTTTTTTATGCTTCTCAGTTGCATATGTTGCAGTAGCAGTAGAAATAGTGAGAGGTTTTTCATGCATTACATTCCACAGGTGCAGTCTAGGGGTGGTTGATAATCCCTTTCTTGCTGAGAGGGAATGTTGAAAATGCAGCAATAAAGTCTCAATTTTGATTTTTTCCTTAATCAAATTGAGGAAATTTGAAATTCCACATCAGCAGACAACTTGGAGGAGTTAACTGAGGTGACATGGCTCTTGTCACTCAGTTAAGAACACTCAATTCGAGTTAATGAGTTGAAGTTCATTATACTTGATTCGATTCCTAAAAAATAGGAGTCTAGCTCAGTTAATTCGAGTTAGGGACAGGAAGTTAAGTCATGTGTAGTGGGTTCCTAAATTTCAGGAGCGTAGGTTGACTTAATTTTAGTTGTAGCAATTTAATTCAGTTAAATTGAGTTATGGTCAGTTAAACTAGTTCTAATTGTTGGAGGAACTAGTGAAGGTCAAGTTGTGGAAGTGTAACTTCAACCACACTCAATGATCATCTAGATAACTAATCAATTAGCCTAAATTAGCTCATGCA
Organism: Pinus tabuliformis; assembly: GCA_031772625.1. NCBI lineage: Eukaryota > Viridiplantae > Streptophyta > Pinopsida > Pinales > Pinaceae > Pinus > Pinus tabuliformis. The sequence goes on from CM062812.1 coordinate 280,612,190, forward strand.
TGTAGAGAATTCGAGTTACCCAGTTGAGATGGAGATTCCAAGGAAGTGTACTATCAGTTGTAGACTATTTTGAAGTGTATAAGTGGTGCATGTAGTCAGAAGAAGAACCTAGAGGAATCGTACAATCTAATTGAGGGAATTTCATAATTAATAGGGGCGTATTTCCTCAAGGAACATCACAAGTAATTAGGAGCTCAAAGGGCTTGAAAATTGGCTAAGTGTTGGCGAGATTCAATCAGTTGAGCAAAGAGATAGACTATACACTTGCAGGTTGTGCTCAGGCTTGAGCAAGCATATGAATTCATCTTTATTATTTGATTAGTGCAATACAGATAGGAAGGGGTTTTGAGCAGTTGATTTCCTCTAATAAATATTTGTGCATGTGTTATTTTTCCTTTTGCATGTATATGATTTTTGTTCGAAATTGTGAATTATTTTCCGTAGAGCAGTAAAGTAGGTTTGTGTCTTGTGATTTTGATTAAAACTTCATGAAAAGTTGCAAATCTACATCGTAATTTCTACACTATCAATATAGGATTAAAATACACTAGTAAAAATGTAAGACTTCATGGATATATTAATGTTGATTAGGTTGGTAACTTTGTTGATAGAAAGAGAACTTTTGGGTGTTTCTTTAGCCTAGGATATTCCATGATCTCTTGGATGAGCAGAAAGAAGAAGTCTGTTGCACTGAGTACAACTGAAGTTGAGTACATTATTGTCATCATGGCTAGTTGTGAGATAGTTTGGATGAGGAATATTTTTGGGGAACTATTTGAGAAAGTTCCAGACATAACAGTTATATATTGTGACAATAAGAGTGGGATTCTTCCTGCAAAAAATCATGTGTTTCATGATAATTCCAAGCATATTGAGATCAAGTATCACTATATCCGAGATATGGTGCAGAGAGGAGTAGTGGGGCACCATCATGTCTCCATTGATGATCAGATAGTTGACATTCTTACCATGTCTTTACCGAAAGGAAATTTCTTGGTTTTTAGAGAGAATCTTAGACTTATGGACATGACCCTTATGGGAAGCAGACACAGCTGATCGAGAACACTAAGCTGCTTTTCCCCCCTGTCAAAGCTCACAGGATTAGGGAATGATGTCGAAAATCTCCTCAGGATGAGGGACCTCTTGTGTAGTGTGTGCCATTAGAGTAGGCCTCAGTATGCATCTGACCCAAAATATGGGATGTGGGAAGAGCCACCTATCTGGACAATAGGTGTAGTGAGAATTTTCTATGTGACTTGTCTAGGATGCAGGTGTTCCACCACTTGACATTTAATCAAACTTGGTTATGTTTGATTCTTGTCTATGTGACTTGAGTCTTGTCCATGCGATGATACTTTCCTTTCCCAATTTGTGTCAAGTGGATGATTCTTCTTTAGATTGTGACTTCATTGTTACAAATGTTATAGAGAAGAGTTGAATTGAGATGAATGGAAGATATCAAGAGGAAGCAGAGATCTTTGATGTAGAAATAAACTCCTCCCTAGTTGTGAGGGAGTGTTAAAATTTGGCAGCTCAGGGATGAATTTCTCCTTGAAGAAATGATATCTTTCAGTTCTTTTTTAACCACCTATAATAAAATTTCATTCGTGACAATTCTAACATGGCTTTCCAAAAATAGTAAGTCACATCTCAATTTGGAAAGTGACTTTCCAAAAATAGAATGTCATGTCTAAATGATCAAGGATGATCTCGACATATGGAATCCACTTTAAAATCAAATCAATCATGATTATGCAAGTCAAGAATTAATTTTTTATCCTTACTAGTATTATTATTATTATGATACTACTATGTATAAAATAGTCTAAAGTTGTTCACCTTTAATGGATTAATAAAAATGAATTCTCTCATGGAATAAGAAAATTAAATTGAGAATCTCTTACTTTTACAATCAAACATCTCTCTTGGAATAAAATAGTAACTCCACACTTAATAGAATGTAACTCTCCCTCACTAATTCAATGTATGGAAAAATTGTAACTCCTCCTCATTAAATGCACTTGTAAATCCCTCATTCAACTCGATTTGTAACTCTCACCAAATATTCTCTCATGTCTAAGTGTAACTCTCTCTCTCCCTAATTTGAATTGTAACTCCTCAAGACGTGTACCTCTCTCTCTATTCTTGGGATGAGTTACACTTCTCAAGTAACTCCTCCCTCATGAAATTCGATTTTCTTATTATTAACTCAAGGAATGAATTCATTTTTTAACTCCTCACCTTTCTCGTCTATTTAAGCAAGATCAAGTGAGAGTTGAGAGTAGCATGTTCATTGTAATAAAGGAGAACAAGTGTTGAGTGTGTGTAAGAGAAGTGTGAGAAGTAGTGAAGAGAAAGAGAAAGGAAAGAGTTGGAGCAATTGTGAAGGACATGATTTGATCAAGAGAAGGAGGAGATCTTCAAGAAAAGAACAAGTGCACTTCAATTGGAAGATGATAGGACATTGGTGACTTTATTTATTCTCTCTCTGTCTCTCTCTCTCTCTCTCTCTCTCTCTCTCTCTCTCGTTGTACTCTACTAAACAATTGAATAAATCTAATAGAAGAAGAATCATTTGTGTTTCCCTCTTGAGGGGTTTTTCCCTGGTCATTGGACCAAAATATCAATGTCTCATATTTGTGCTTGGTTGTCTTCATATGATCCTTAATTTTATGTTCTATCTACAATTGTTGATATGAAAAGTCTTGAAGAAGAAATATGAATTCTAAGTAATTGTAACAACATTGAACATTCAATTTTCTACAAAGTACATTCAATTTTTTGCAAAGAACATTCAAATTTATGAAAAGTACATTCAGTTTTCTATGTAGAGCTTTCACATTTCCGCAAAGAAATTTTAAATTTCTGCATAAAACTTTCATATTTTAACACTCCTTTGTTCATTGGGAAAAACCATTACGCCAAACTCGCGGATGTTGTGAGATATTAATAATATGGACCGCATTGCATTACAAGAACATAACATAACTTTAGAGTGAGAAAAGACTCAAACTCTAACAAGTTATTACACAGACTTCAACTCCTCAACTAACTACAACCCAATTATACAACTAAAAACATCTCGATTTGTTCATCATTGGCCCTTTTTATAGATCGTGCTCGCTTGATTTGGTCCAATCTAATCAACATGTAGCTTCCTTCATCCCAATCTCGATTGGGTCCACTTTGACGAGTTTTGGTGCTTTTTTCCTTATCAGCTTTGATATTTTCAAAACGTAGCATGTGTTTCCTTCTTTCACGGCTTCTCAAATCCCAATATAAATAACCTTTAACGTTTCTGTTACTTCCTTATTTATGGTGTCTGATTCCTATAAGTCTAGCCACTTCTTCTCCGCAGTGGCTTTTCAACATATTTTCCAAAATATCTTTTCAAAAAATGAAGGACCAAAAAAGTATATCTCTTTGTAACTAGGCTATTATCCCTGGTACAAAAGCCCAACCTTCAAGGAGCATTTGCTTCCTTCCAAATTGTGGGTGAAACCTCTTGGGGAGTTTATACTTCCTTTTAGGCTTACCTGATAAATTGGTGTATGTACATCATACATAACTAAGCTTATAGTTGAGCCAATTCATGTGTACTCTTTGATTTGATTGTTCATGTTTTATAAATTGTTGTTAACACTTTGAATTTTTAATTATTAAAACTAACCAATTTAAATTGAAGGAATTATTGATTCACCCCCTTCTCAGTATTTCCAACAATTGGTATCATATTAGGTCCTTCAATTGAATCTTAACTTCCATAAGGAAAATCCATAGCATTTATAGTTGATTGGTGAAGTTTTATAACATGGTTATTGATTAGAAGAATATGTTAATTCCCTCGGGGAAAAGCTTCGAACAATGACACTAGATAGGGATAGGACCACAAGGGTGTATAATATTATTTACATAAAACATGAAGACCTGAAGGCTGAGAAGACAAAGTATTGTGATAGCTAGAGATTTTCCATACTTAACATCAAGCAGCTTGAAGCCCAAATTAAATAACTACAAACATCAGGGAAGGATCACGAACTTGATGAAGCAAAGAAGGAAGTAAAGCATCTCAAATGCATGTTGGAAGAGGAAAAAAAGATAGAAAGCACACTGACAAGCTAGCACAAGGAAAAGGAAAAATAAAATATGAATAAGTGGAAAAAACGAGACAAAGGGAAGAAAATTACCTCTCTGAAAAGGGAACTTGAAGAGACCAAAAGGATTTAGGAAGTTGTCAAGACACAAATGAAGTAGAAGGAAAAATATTGTGTGAACCATAAGTATGGAATCGTTAAATTAAGAGTGGAAGTGAACAAGATGAAATGGAAATTGAGGAGTTCATAGGTCTTGGATAATATTATCAATTTCCATAGATCACAACTTATCAAGACAGGTCTTGGATATGTTGGTGAGTCCTCATGCTCCAATAATGAAGAGAAGCCACATCCTAGTGATGAAGAGCAGTCACATGAAGAGAAATTGCATCACAATGTTGAAGAGAAGCCACATGTCAAGGAAGAGAAGAAGTCTCATGATAGGAAGCCTCATGCCAAAAAAGGAGAGAATCCCAAAGTCAAAATCTTGCACAAATCAACCAACAACAAAAGTTGGAATACCTATGCCACAAGAAATCAAGATGATGCATTCAAGACACCAATTCATAATAGAGAATTCAAAAGTGGAGAGAAACAAATATAATCTCAAGGGTGAGACACCTTCAACATATCTTCACCCTATACACCCAGGTATACAGGCACATTTTATGGTTATTGCTATACATGTTCTAACTATGGACACATAATTTTAGGTTGCAAGAGATATAGAAGAAGTATTGATGGAGAGTTTCATCCAAGCCCTAGAAGCAGATTTTCTGGATGATAAGATAGAGTCCCCTACACATAAGTCAATAGAAGTCACAATAGCTTCACTCCATTATTGAGGTTAGACATATAGTGTTATTTATGCCATAATCTTGGCCACGTTTCCTGAGATTGCAAAAGTGACTTGACGTGGACCCCGAAGAACTAGAAAGAACTTCACCAGGAAGGAAGACAAGACCACCAAGTTCTAGAAACGAAAACAGGTTTCTGAATGATCTCTCACACATTTGATACATGCATAGAGATAGGGGGAGTATGTAGGTGAAGCATATTGTTCAAGAGGAGTATTAGCATAGGATTTGATGATGTTATAAGATGCAACAGGAAATCATAATGACACGCAGAGTTAGATAAAAAATCCAGAGGGAGTCACCCTTTTCCACTGATGTCAAAGGGGGGAGAGAAACTTGGAGGAATAAATGGAGGGAGAGATGTAGGATTAAACATACATTGTCTTGTTAGGCATGTTGACATCAATGACAAAGGGGGAGATTACTGAGCATGTTGTCCTTGATGTTAAAGCAGAAGCACGTGCGGAAAGTACAAGCTTGTGCAGGACACGGAATGAGTGAAGATATTGTCATTAATGTCAACATATGGAGGTAATTGATATGATGGGTTCACATGATGATTTAGTTTGACCATGAAACCCTAGTTGTAGTAGAAATCCTAATTGCTTGGTTGAAACCCTAACCCTAGGGTTTGGATCCTTTGGGGTAGATGATATTGTTGCATTGTGATGTCACAATGTGTTGAATCATTGGTCTTGCAAGTGGATGATGAAACCCTAGATCTAGGGTTTGGTTCCTTGATCTATGTACATAGCCCACACTTGATGAGGATTTTGAAGCAACTGATCACAGATTTTGTCTTGGAAACCCCTGTCATTGGATTCTACTCATCTTTTTCATTCCAGTGGTATGAAAATCATTTGTGGGCCTTCACGTTTTGAGAGAAATACTTGATCAAAGATGAGGATCCAATTTGTGGTCCAAAACCCCAAAGGGTTGTTGATGTGGCAGCATTAAATTGACTGTGTGATGATGTTGCACCAAGAGTAATGACATGGCAATAGCTAAGTAAATATGGGGTTTTTTCATTAGTTAAATTAAATGATGTTATATAGGATGTTTATAAAAGGTGTCAACCTTTATTAAAAATGATGAAAGGGTTTATCAATTCATGGTCCCAAAGTCAAAAGGAAAAATCAAATTAAAAAGGGGGACATAAAAAGATTAGTTTAATCTTATGAATGTGGGCCCTAATATTTGGCTCAAATATTTTAAAATTGTGTTCCCCTCCTATTCAAAGTGGGCCTAAATATTTGGTACCTTTTTTAAATTTAATTTCAAATAATTTTTTCTCCTATTGAGGATTGACTATATTAAGGGTAACCTAGGATGAGTAGGTTAGTCATTCTAGAATCCTCATTGACTTATATACAAAATAGGCTCATTCCACTATAAAAGGTGTATCGAATTTTTGTTCTTGACAGTTAAGATTATCTCTGAGGAGCAGCAAGATTTTGGAATAATGTTTTTCTTGGGTCTAGGGTTTCGCTAGTAGGTGATCTCTTGCATGATTTGTGTCCCGTGTAATATCAAATATGTGTGAAGAAAAAAATTCTCTATGGCAAGGACAGGTGATGAAGAACGAACTCTAGACACTAATCTGAAGCAACCTTCTATAATTTTTAACTCATTCCAGAAGCCTTAAACATTACAAGAAGAACAACGAAGAAGTGGCTCTCCAGGGGTGCATATGAAACAAAAATTGAAGCCTAGTAATAGTATGGACTTTCTTATATCCTCTTTGTGGCCTATAAATATCCTCTCTGTAGCCACAAGAGACCAGCCTTGAGCCCTGAATTTCCTTGGCTCTATGAAGAAGAGGTTAGAGTAGTGAAAGTTCGGTGGTGATTGATTTTCTATTGGAATAAGCATTTGGTCTAGGCCTTTATTTCTGAATTTCATTGGGGATCATTTTTGTGCAAGCGGTATCTAAAGGAAGGTTGAAACTTATTGAAAGTAATTGTTTTTAGGTTATTTCTTGTGTTCTTTTGGGTTTTATTAGGACATGGGTTACGTTGTTATATGTTTCAACTTGTGGTTTCTATATCAACAAAAGGCATGTCCTATTTTGTCACAAGACAACTACTAATTGAAGATATCCATCATTGAACCCTCATTTATGTTGCGGCCCAATATTTCTTGAGGTCTACATTTCTAAACATAAGAGATTCATCTTTTCATATTCAAGTCAGCGAGGACTCAATGTCAAGAACAACAACATTAACAATTAGTAAGGGTAATGTTTGGTCAGTTTATTGTCTGAAGAAGAGAACAAGAACTTCCTGTGGAGATTTGTAGGAATCTAAATAAATGGAGGCCTTATTTCTAGAGCATCTATTTAATGATCGGTTATTACAATAAGGACAACAAAATAAAAGACACTTAAATTTACATTGTGCATTTCTTAAAGTTGACTTCTATAAGTGGGCCTTGACACTTGGTGCTTAATGTTGAAATTGGATGTTGTTGAGTATCAACAACTACAATGGTCATACCCAAAGGTCTATCTAGATTCAAGTTAGTCAACTTAGGAAGCAAGCAGCCAGTAAGGAAGCAGACTATTGCAAGAAGCTAATAATTGGGAAAATCCAAATAGAAATCATCAAGGAAACTGGTAATTTACAATTCAAATATTGTGGTGATTGTTTGGTCTAGTAGAATGTTTGATGATTGGTTCTAAAGGGAATGAATCAGAGACACTTTCCATGACCAAGCACAAATTTGAAGACTAATGTCAATTGTTTCAAAAGGACATTGGGAACCTCTGTCAGTGGCACAATTTTGGAAGAAGCAAAAAGGGAACATGATCTTGAACCAATGATGTCAAAGCAACCCTATCTGGCAGCAATCTTGTTCATAACAAAGGCCTATTGTGATAGTGACTTTTGGGGCTAATATCTTTGAGCTTGTGTCAGTGGGACATCCATCTTATATTGGCAATAACCTTTCTTTTAAAGAACTAGTGATTATGTTGACAAAACTTATGACAATGACAATCAAATTTGTTTGATGAGGCAGTAACCTACAGAACTAGAAAATAAGCAATATATCTTGACTAGACCTATGCATAGACATTAACCATTGGCATTTCGTTACATGGATTCTGTGATTTTCTTTATGACATAAATATACCATATCTTTGTCCATGTTCTCAAACAAAAATCTAACGCAGTGCCCACACTCTATAGAATGACCTTATTCTTATAAAAATAGTGATGATGTTACAACAGTGATATTTTATTGATAGTAATCTTCCTATCTTAGCAGCAATACCTATTAAGTAATGAATTACATCAGCATCCATTATTGTAACCTGATTGGAAATTGTTAGAGGCTATGGTCTAGACAGAGCCTACCCGGTAAGGGTTGATTTTTATATGTATCAGTCACTACACCTAGATTTTGTGCATGAGACATGGGAAACAAATATGATAGTGAAGTGTATATAAAAGACTTGATTGGAAGTGACCCTCAACAACATTTGTAAGTACACTAAAGTGTAGGGGCAACAAATGGAAATCAGGAGAGGCATTGTGAACAAGAGTTGATGTTCCAGACAGTGTGTAATGGCAACTGCAAAGTGGCAGCAGGTGAAGAAACAGCAGCAATATTAGCAGTGGGAGAGACTTGAGTACAACTCTGTAACCAACAAAGTTTGTATACTTTAACAATATGCTCTGATACCAATGTAACGAACAAGGTTCATATATGCAGTAAAGTAATCTTCAAAATAATTCAAATATGTAAACATCCATAGTATGACAAGTAATTGTATATTGTATAAAAGAATTGATGTGATGATTATAATGAGGGTGAGGGCCTACTTATATACTCTAGGCAGGTACCTCTTCACCAACGGTTATGTCCTAAGGGGCATAACTTTTCATTAACTAGTTATTATTTATCATTATTTATTATTATTCTTATTATTGTTTTACATTATTTTTATTATTTATATATATATTTATATATATATATTATATATATATATATATATTCATAACATTGCCTTCCTCTTCAAAAATATTTGTCCTCAAAGCTTACTGATGAAAGGGCTTGATCTCTTTTCTCGTTTTGAATATCTTCTCATCTCTGAACTTTCATCTTCGTTGATACAAGACGATATGATGCTCTGAGTGATAAACAAAATTGTCGAATTGAGAATGGATCAGACCATCCTAGATTAACCTTTTGTGGAATCTTTTGATCACTGGAATTTTGTAATGGATTGTTATCATAGGACTGGATTTTGCAAACTTTGGTATTCTTTGGAACATAAATTTGTTGCTTCCGTTCTGAATGGTTCAAATATGTAGACTAACTTAGTTGTCTACTCTTGTGATTTGGATCTCAATAAGGAGTTCTTCTGGTTGGACTTTCCCTTATCTTGTGTGTGACAGTTTCTTGATTTACTTCAGGTACTGTTGTAGTTGAATTGGCTACTTAATCATCACTTGGAATTTCCATTGTTTGAACTGCAACATCTGAATATGTTTTAATTTCTATTGGTCTCTCATCTTCTTAAGTTGTGATATTGACTGGAATGGTATGTGTTCCTTTATATTCAACTTTCACTGAAATGACCAATGACTTTAAACTTCTTCTTAAAGTTGTTCTAACTTGTCATTTAGTGACTTCTTGTCACTTTTAAGCTTCTTTATTTGTGCAAGTAGGCTTTGGTTATGATTCCTTAAGCGTAAAAGTTCATCATTTTCTAAATCACTGACTTTGTCCTTAGTATCCTTCTCTTTATCTTTTATACTTTTGATTTGTTCTAATAGCCTTTGATTCAGGTCTTTTAAGTGTAAATTTTCTTCTTCCTTCTTCGATAGATTCTCGTTAAATTCCTTCTTAGAACTTTCATTTTCTTGTTTTAATTTTTGTTTCTTAATTTTATACTTCTTGATTTTTTCAAGTATTTTTTTATTATGGTCTTTTAAGCGCAAAATCTCCTCATTACTTTCTATTGATTTTTTATGAAACCGATCTTCGAGATATTTATATTTCTTCTCTGATGCTTCATTATTTTGTTGAATTTTTGTGATTTCTTATTTTAATCTTTTAACCTGTGTTTGGTTATTACCTTGATATTCTTCCGAAGTATACAATCTTTGACATTTTAGACAAAGTATTGTGTGATTTTTAAAAATCGATAAATACTAATCTTTTGTTCAACAAAATGGACATCTAGTCCAAAATATAGAGTTATGTATGGAATCCATAGTTTCCTTGTTCAAATTAGGCTCCATTTTCGTCTTTGATCAAAAATACCTTAATATTTTGCTCTTAATACTTTATTATATAAAGTATTTTCTTTTACTCATTTTTTGTAATTATTTACTTTAATGAAAACTATAGTGCCTCAACTTACCCCCTTTTTTCTGTTTTTATCCTTTAAAAAACATCAATTTACTTTTTCTTTTTTTACAAGTCTTTTAACACTTCAATTAAAATTTCCCTTCTTTAAAAAATAAATTGTCTTGTTGCTTCAACTATAATATATATTTAAGGTGATTCTCATAACTTCAATTGACATTAAATTTTAACTCCATTCAACAACAAGCACTAATCTTGGAGAAATTTTTGAGATGAAATTTGGAAGCAACTTATGCCTTCAACTCCATAATCATAAGTTAATCTAAATGTGAATTTTGACAAGTATTGATTAGAATGGGAATTAGATATCATGACTAATCCATACACCTGTTCAGGCAAGTTATTGTTAAAGGCATCGACAACATGTAATCTTTTCTGGCTTCATTGTGAGATTGCGAGTTAATTTCATGGTCGGATGCCATCGAGATTTACTTATTAGCTATAGTTTCATATTCAATTTACTTATTTATTCGCATTTACATATTTCTATTACTTGAAAAATACTTCCCACCACACTACTATATGCTTTTCTATGTAATCTTATTATTTTAATATTACGAACTCTATTTTCCCCTTACAAAATTAAATCGCTTCCTAATTGCTTATGTTCACAACATTAAATTTCGATTAAGTTTATTTTGGATGATTTCAATTATTTATCAACATTTTTTTCTTATATATAGTTTTAATATATTCACCTTTTAACATTGAACTATATCCTTTTTCAATGTTAAAATCTTACAAATAATCCCTTCGATTCCTGATTTAGAAACTTTTTAAAATTGAAGTTTTTCAATGGTTATAATAACACCTTTTTTTATTAAATTCTTTTTAAATTTTACAAATAATCCCTTGATCTCTTGATTTAGAAATTTTTTAAAATTGATGTTTTTATGAAATGACATGAAGAATGGCCATGGGAGAACTCGAAAATGGATAATCACACAGTGAAGTACGATGGAGCTGGTTGCAACTAGCGGTTGTTGGTCGCAGCAATGGACGGTAGGGAAAAGGTACGATAGTTGCGAACCGTGGGTGGGTCACGATGAGGGATTGGGCAACGATGGAGTGGCAATGGCTGAATATTGGTTGGGGGTGTGGACGAGAAGTAGAATATGGATGCGACAATTGCAAATCAATTTCAAACACCAAAATTCCAACGGTAACATTTAGTCAACGATTTCAGAAGTTGCAGTGAATAGTTTGGCGGCAGGAAAGGGGCTAGCGTTTTCAGCAATGGCTGCATGTGTGGTAGAGTGTAGCCATCAGTTTGGGCAGCGTTGACAAGCCCGGTAGCGAGAGTGGACAACTTTGACAGCAGCTAATGTGTGGCTTGGTTGTGGCGGTGGCCGTTGTGTGGCTGCACAATGATGGGTCGATCGGTTGGGTTCATCAACAACAGCCCAACAGCCGAGCGAGAGTGGGTTATTTTTATTTTATTTATTTTTTTCATTTTTTTTCTAATATTTTTTTTTTTAGATTTTTTCTTTTAATATTTTTTAATAAATATATTTTGTTTTTTTTTCTTATTTTTTAGTTTTTTTTTCCAAATTTTTTTAATTAAGTTTTTTGTAATATATTTTTTTTTTCTTTTTGTTTAATTTTAGATTTTTAACCATTCTTTTTCTTTTCATATATATTGATTTTATTTTTTTTATTTTTTTTGTTAATATATAGATTTTTTTATGTTTTTTTTTTCAATAACTTTTTTTTGTAATGGCCAAGGGCCAATTGGTGAAAATTGCGACGACAACAAGGTTAATGCAGGTTTGATAGTCAAAATTCGGTGATCAAAGAATGTGGCTCTGATACCAATGTAACGAACAAAGTTCGTATACTTTAGTTGTATGCTCTGATACTAATGTAACGAACAGGGCTCATATACGCAGTGAAATAATCTTCAAAATACTTCAAAGATGTAAACATCCATAGTAGGACAAGTAATTATATATTGTATAAAAGAATTGATGTGATGATTACAATGAGGGTGAGGACCTGCTTATATACTCTAGGCAGTACCTCTTCACCAACAATTATGTCCTAAGGGACATACCTTTTGATTAACTAGTTATTATTTATTTATTATTATTATTATACATTATTTGTTATTATTATTATATATATATATATATATATATATATATATATATATATATATATATATATATATAACAAACTCATTGTAACTAGGCTATTATCCTTGATCCCTGGTATGGGATTCCAACCTTCAAGGAGCATTTGGTTCTTTCCAGATTCCTAGAAAAACCTCTTGGGGAGTTTATACTTCCTTCCGCACTTACCTGGTAAATTATTGTATGTACATCATACATAACTCAACTTATTGTTGAGCCAATTCGTGCGTACTCTTTGATTTGATGGTTCATGTTTTCTAAATTATTGTTAACTCTCCAAATGTTTAATTGTTAAAACTAACCAATTGAAATTGAAGGAAATATTGATTCACTTCCCTCTCAATATTTCTAACACCAAGTGTCTTCATCTTTATGATACCATGTGTATCCAAATTTGATATCCAACTAAGTGAATTGCTTTGCATGTATCGAATGATGTTTTCATAGATGCCAACATAGGTCTTTGAATTCTCTTAATATTTGTCTTCGGATTGTATTGATTGGAAGTTCCAATGTCAAGAAAGGAAAATAAGGAAGCAAGCCCATGTACTATGGTTATGAAAGCTCACCTTTTATGGAGAAAATGATAGGGAAGACGAATTTCTTTGCAAGTAAGGCCATCATCATTTTAATCTACGTGTCGTATCAATTCTAATGGTAGGCAACACACCTCATAACACCTCATTGTTGAGGAGATATGCCTGATCAAAGTTAGTGCCCTGAAAGTGTGATCAAGGTCCCCAATTTGAATGATCAAAGATGGTTTAATGATTGGTGAAATTTGGGTTTGTTGATTGACCAAAGATGGATTAGTATTCAAAATATTCCCAAGACGTCCCTCCTTTATCATCATTAAGTCAACCATAAAGGGAAATTAAAATTTTGGCTCCATAATTTTTGAATTTGAAAAATTAAATTTAAAATTCGTAAGGTCAGCTTTTTTTTAGTCAAGGCCATGTCAACCCATCTATAAACCATCTCTATCCCTATATATATGATCTTGTATTCTCCATGGATGGTATAAATTCTTTCACACATACATCTATCATTTAAGTCCTTGAATTGTCACGCATATCTGGATTTTAAGCTGAATTTTTATGAGCCTAAAAGATTGATTTATATGGGTTTATTCTTTGTTGGATAGAGGAAATTCTAACATATTTTCGCATAAGTATAAGGCAGTGGCTCATTGGTTCTCCAAATCCTAATTTGAGTCCATATGAAGCAAATTCATTGGCCTATCTGAGGAAATTTTCAAAGGTTTACAGAGGCTTTATTTTTGCCCTATCTTAATGTTTCCGGGAAAACTAGTGTCTTTTCGATCTGCTAGTCCCACTAGGATTGGCAGCTATCCTAAAAACAAACAATCAAATCAATTTGTGATTTCCTCTATGTATGATAGATAAAAGAGAAGCAAAGGGACCAACCTAGATCTTCCGCTTGACTCCTTGCTTGATTTTTCTCCCCCTTGATAGAGCTTGCGCCTCTTCTCCTACTTATCCCGCTCAATGAATACCTGTAGAGACAAAGTAACAAAACACCATCAAAGCATCTCGATCTATTATATCATAAATAACGCAGAATCAGAAATACATTGAACATACAATAGCATTCACAAATACACGATTGTATGGAGGAAAACTCAAAGAACTTTATTAAAATAGATGGGAGAATTACAACCCAACATCAAAGCCCTCTTCACCTCATGAAAAGCAAGATCACCCAACAATACAATGCTCTTTCTCAGATACAAACTATCAGCACTTCCTTACAAATTACAAAATTCCAGCCTCTAGATCTCTTAGATGAGGGATCCATTTATAGATGTCTGCAAGGGTGTGAGTCATCTCTGGGTTTTTGAATAGTGTCATTCCACTTGTTGTTTTTGGTTCCACTTTGAGATTTCTTGGATCTCTTACTCATCCTTGGGTGAATTCAGAGAGGCAAGTGTCATAGGAGAAGTTTCTAGAAGATTCCATGAGCATCCACTTAGCAAACTGTCTGTGAAATTTGTCCATTCTCGCTCATCGCACCCCACAGAAGGCCTCTTCAGTATGCATCACACTTGGCTAGTGTAGGAGTCAGTATGCATCACACCTTGACAGTGGAGCAGTTAGTATGGTCTAGTTTTGGCCAGTTCTGAGTGGTTTTTCAAGTGGAACTTTTTTGGGAATGATGTAATCAGTTGACCATGATCCTTTAGGGTATGAAACAACACTTTTAGGGGTTAAAGAACCCTTGGTTTATCGACATATAATATTGGGGTTGCAGTGCCCAAATATGTCTATAACAGTTGCCCCCTAAAGCATGAAGTCGTAAATCTTTTGATGTCGAGTGAAATGCTTTATCATGAGGATCCGAGGTATTCGAACTGGAAGGTGACCTGTATAAGATACAATACAATACATCATCATCATATTATTTTCATGATCTGGCTGAGGCGGGCATTCCCATGCTCAGTTTTGTAAAGTCATTTTCATTTACATAGGGCAGATAATCGTCTACAGTTGCAGACTGGTGATTCTTTACATGTAGAGTCATCATACCTAGCTTGGACGATCATCTGTGCAGCTTCTGTGTACATTTTATGTCTTTATATTCCTAAATATATTGCAGCCCGGATGGATGAAACTAGATCCGGGGTCTTCAAACTCATTTAATCTTCACCCGATGTACAAGTAGATCCATGTGAAAAGATGTCCTGAAGTCGAACATGGAAAGACATTCCCTGATTACCAGCCAATAATGTAAGTTGTTAACAGGCGCGAGAGGAATCACCGATAATGATAATGACCCTCAAGGTACTACAGTGCAATTCACGTGGTGTGAATATATGATCCAATGTCGAACACCACGCAAAATCTTTCAGTCAAAGGCCATTGATGTAAACCTATCGGTGGAAGTGAAAAACTTGCCATTGAGGCATGCAAGCTTCAAAGTACTGAAAGGGTTGTTTCTAAGTCAACTTCTTGGATAATGAGATGATGTCGACAAGAAGTGACCCTTGTAGGAGGGCCTTAATGTATCCCACATCTACGACACAAAATGAATCAAATGATTTTTCTGGAGGTGAAAACGATCTGATGATACATGGTTCAGGAATGGCGGTCATGAAAAATGGAGGGTGAAGGTATTGCAGTGGATGAGGCTTTAACTGGATGGTAAATTCTCTGAATGACTTCTTTTGAACATATCGGCGACACTGAGATGGATTGGTAGCATTAACCCCAAAAGATGGATGGTATGGAGGACCAATGGTGATATGACTGGTGAATGGAATAACCCAACTCGACTCAATCATGGTGATGGAGTGAAAGTGTCATGTTCAAGAACGACCTGCTACCAATAAAATTCTTTAAGTTTTCTTCCCGTTTTCCCCAGTCATTGCTAACCAATACCTCTTTGTTTTTGTCAAGCTTGAGGAGGATAATATATGCTTGTTCTATAATTTTCTCTTCGAGCAAACCTGTCGCTATGTTTTAGCGAGTCTAATGACAGTGAAACTCGTTTTTTTTCTGGGTGGACAAGTTTGTCGCTATTATTTTAATGAGTTTAACGACAAAGATAACTCGGTCCTTTTCATGTTTAGAGAGTTTGAAAAGGGACGAAAAGGAGACTCCAGCAGTTCTTTTTCGGAGCATAATCCCTTAAGTCCGAAAAAGATTAAAATAATACAAAAGGGATGACTTTTCCGATCATTTTAGTGAGCCGAAAAAGACAAGCGCTCGAACTTTTTCATGAGATAATCCCTCAGGTCTAAAAAGTTTAAAATATACAGGAGGGATGGCACTTCCAATCACTTTAGTGAGCTGGGAAGGCCAATAGCTTGACAATCTTTTCATATTTAATGAGTCTGAAAAGAGTTTAAAGGAGACTTGTTTTTTAGGAACAAGTGGCATTTCAGGGTAGCTACTAGTTCTGGGTAAGCTTGGAACTTCTCAAAACATGGTGATGTGAAGAGGGTGGCTAACAGGACCACTCATTGCAGCTGTTCCTCAAAATGATAAACAATCAAGTGGAATCTTATGATCGGCCAAAAGAATGGAGGTGATGGCAAGAACACAACCAAGGCTCAAAAGGCTGATGTAATCACAAAGGTTATTTATCGAAGGTAGGTTCATTTTTTAAAGAGCTTGAACTCTGGGGGAACATATGCTTTGTGAAGGCGAGTTCATTTTTTAACGAGCTTGAACCTAGCGGAAACTATGTTCATCGAAGGCGGGTTCATTTTGTAGCAAGCTTGAACCTTGCGGAAACTATGCTCGACGATAGGTTTATTTTTTAATGAGCTTAAACCATGCGACAACATTGCTCATAAGCGGGTTTATTTTTTAACGAGCTTGAACCTTGCCAAAACATTGCTCATAGGCAGGTTTATTTTTTGTAACGAGCTTGAACCTTGCGGAAACTATGCTCAGATTTTAGCTTTCTTTTTATGTAAACTAGAAACGACAAAACTAAAAAGCTAAAAAACTAAAAAGCTAAGGAACTACTGAGGTTAGGTAGGATGGTTTTGTCAGAAATTTAGACAAAACACTTCCTTTGCTTCGTCTGCAGAGCAGACAAAGGTGAATGGTGTGTTAGACCAATCACCTAACCTAAGAAGTTAAAAAACTAAAAAGCTAAAAAGCTAAAAAGCTAAAAAAAAGAAATTTGTCATTTCTAGCTTGCATAAAAAGGTTTGCATGCTCCCAAACATTAAGAAAAGGAGACTCTCCAGGTAACCATTTGGAAATCACTGTGGTTAAACATGATTGTTTTTGTTAGCGGAGCTGACGAAAACTTCCTTGGCTTTGTCCATCAAATAG